>CAUYON010082862.1:0-18527 GCA_963573935.1 Arctocebus calabarensis
TGGTCCTGGTCTCAATCCCGCAGAAAGGAACCAGGTGAGATGCGGATTAGAAGTACAAGCTTGTAGGAGGCGGGCTAATGTTGATTGCAGGGTAGCCTTGAGAACCTCCACAGTAACCTTTTATTGAGACAACACAAGACACAGGTGAGGGGAGTATTAGACAATGACTACATGCCCAAGGCTCGCCATGGGCTGGGTTCTCTCTCTGCAAGGAACACCTGCGCACAAATTGGCCAAGGGCCCACCCCCACAGCTGCAAATCTTCTTGCTCAGAGGTCGTGTGGCTCTTGGCTTCACATATATGAAGACATATATTCATATATTTGGCTTCATATATTTTTGAGACAGAATCTCACTCTGTCGCCCAGATTAGAGTGTAATGGCCTCATACCTCACTGCAACCTCAACTCCTGCGCTCAAGCAATCCTCTTGCCTCAGCCTCCACGTGCGCCATTATGTTCAGCTAGTTTTTCTCATTTTAATACAGTCAGATAATTCAAACTCCTGAGCTCAAGAGGTCTACCATCCTCAACCTCCCAAAGTGCTAGGACTATAGTTATGAGCCACCGCTCCTGGCCTAGCCTTGCAAATTTTGAAAGGATTAATTAAGAGTCTTAAAATGTTAACATTTTTCAGTCAGTAAGTTTGGGAAAGGCAATGCTTGGAGTATTCATAATATGTTGTCCTTCCTTCTTTAAAAGATTATTTTCAGACATAGTTAATGTATAGTTTTTGCTTGTGCAAGAAAAGAACTTCACTTGAGTGCAGATGATGTAAAGAGTTAAAAAATAATTTCATACACACACACACACACACACACACACACATATATATCTATTGTTTCCTGTAGGGGAAACTGAACTTCCATCTTTTGCCTAAGACGCACTTCCTTTTCCAGAGACCTGACAAATTACTAGAATAGCATGTGAGTTGCGTTCTTGCAAGAGATCAGGAAACCGGCCTCCACGGGAGAATGTACATGTGAGGTGTGTCCTACTGGTTATAGGTGAGGCAGACACAGCTACTGTTAAGAATCAAAGAACGTATCATAGGAAGAAAACTTCCTGTAGATAGGCCCTTCATACAGTAAAGAGATGAAGCAAACATTTGCTGGTTTAACTTAAATTTTTAAGCAAGTATCTAGCCTCTGATTTTAAGTTACAATGAAATTTTATTTGTAAAAAGCACAGAGTCTAACAGAAGAATGGACAAGACATTTCAACAGGTATTTCACAGAGGAAGAGATAGAAATGACCAATAAACACAGAAATAAATGTTTAATATCTTGGATTGTTGAGAAAATGCAAATCAAGACCATAAAAGCTAAAATTTTATTACCCATGTTATTGACAAAAATTTTTAAATTCAACATTATTAAATGTTAAAGAAAGAAATGGTTGCGAATGATGATTTCCATGTTGCTGATGGAATTGGAACAAGCACTCTAAAAGTTTAACACTGCCTTTTAAAAATAATTATTTTGGCTTTTAAATATAATTTTGTACTTCATATACTCTATGATTCAGGAATACTATCCCATGGTCTTATAGCAGTAAGTGATGTATATAATCATGTTTCTAGACTTTTTTTTTTTCTAATTATTTGTAGCCTGATTTTATATACTCCAGATACAAGTCCTTTGGGTATTCTAAGCACAGAAAATTACTTACACTCTGTAGCTTCTCCTTTCCCTTTCACTTTTTAATTGTTTCCTTGGTAAAAAATATAAAAATTAATATAACAAAATGTATTATTTGGGGGAATGTATTTTGTGTGCTTTTAAAGAAACATTTATCATCTATTCAAGATGATGATATTATATATGCAACATGTAATTATGTGATTTGTAATATCTGTCGTTTGCAATAAATTCCATGCAGTTTATGGAATTTATGGAATATATGGATAATTTGTGGAATTATCTGATTATTTAGATCTACAGTGTACCCAGAACTTATTTTTAAGACTTAACAATAGCTAAGAGTCAAATTCATTTTTGTACAAATATTTAATAGAACAACACATTAAATAAAACTTTACTGATACATATTTTTTCAATTCAATAAGCATTACTATTTTCATATTACTTCAATATTCCTTCAGTGCATACCCTTGAGATTACAACATGCATCCTTATCTTACTGAGGTTTAGTATACATTATGACATTAACTAAAGGTTTTTTGAACATTTTAACTTCATTTACTTCCTTCAATCTGTCATATTTTTATATAGTTTAATTTTATACAATATTGTTACATAAATAAACAAAACACAAGATGTAGCTTTTGTTTAATATAAATACGATTGTTTAACATTTTTTATGGTTCTATGTTTTCTCCTCTTTCCACATTTATCTTTTAGTTGCCTCAGTACATATTTTTTTTCTCATGCAGTTTAGCCCTTAAATATGTGATTTCTTTTTTGATTTTTCTTTTTGTAGTGTTCATATTGAATTTTTAGGAGGTATTTCCAGTATTAGCTTTTCTATATTCTTCCCTGCTTTTCACAAAGAAAGAATTAATTCTCTCAGATACCCTTACCATATAATGTAAAATTTTCACAATAGCACATATCATATTATTTTTTCATTACATATGTTTATAATTGTCCTTTTGTTAGGTGTTTGAAGTAAAGGAATATTTGTTTCATGTTTATAACTCTAATATCTTTCACATAAAAATAATTTAGTAAATATTGGTTATATCCACAAGTAAACTGACTCTTTCCTAAAACAATGTCCAACTCTTTGTGGATACCAACAAAATTTAGCAATTAACCTTGTAAAATTCACATTTCAACATACTATCCAAAATAAACATAAAAAGGAAGAGTATAACAAAGTCCAGAAAAGGAGAAAAAAATTCCAAGACAAATAGAATTTTAAGATAGAAGAAAATAACATAGAATCATTTAAAATACTTACCCTATATATTATAATAATTGAATTATTATGATGAAATAATAATTAATAATTGAAAGAAAGAAATGAAAATAATGTAGCAGAATAATGATTTTTAGAATTTTGGCAAAATTCTCAGCAAAAATTTTCATATCTATAATGAAATATTCACCGGATAAAATTAAAAACAGGTGAGAAACTGAATAATAAGAAAACACATCAGTGAACCAGAAGACATAGCAATGGCAAATATTCAAAATGAATCACAGAGACAAAAAAAAAGACTGACAAATAATAAACAGATCATCAGGGGTGAAGAGGAAAATACTTAGCATTCTCTACCACTAGGTTAGTGAAGAGAAAAGTATTTGGAGAAATAATGATTAAATATTTTCTAAATTCATCAACAATAATATAAAGCCACAAATTCAGAAACTTAATCCTCAAGATAAATAAACATAAATGTTTATTTATTTAATCCTTCCATTCATTTAATCCTGGCAATCTCATTGCTAGGTATCTACCCAGAAGTAAAAAATAACATTATCATAAAGACGGTTGCATGAGACTGTTTGTCGGAGCTCAACTTACAATCACCAAAATGTGGAAACAGCCTAAATGTCCAGCATCCCAGGAATGGATTAATAAATTATGGTATATGTATACCATGGGCATACTATTCACGCCTTAAAAAAAGATGAAGATTTTACATCTTTTGTATTAACCTAGATTGAGTTGGAACACATTCTTTTCAGTAAAGTATCATAAAAATGGAGAAGCAAGAATCCAATGTACTAAATCACAGTATGAAGGCAATAGGCAATCTATTACACACTCACATGAGAGAAAAACTCACATCAATTCAAGGTGGGTGGTGGGGGAAGAGGGAGCAGGGAGTAGGGAGGAGGAACTAGGATGGGATTGTTCTCACTTAATGGGCACAACGGTAGGGTAGATGTTATAACTGTTGGTGGTGGAACACAATTATGAGAGGGATTTTACCTAACAAATGCAAATGTTGTAACCTAATTCTTTACATCCTCAATTAAAAAAAAAAATTCACTCACCTACAGACTTCAGAAACCATAAGTCAAAATTAGGTTTTTTAAGAATTTTTGTAAAGGGATCATTTGGTAAAATAATTTTAGCTCCAATTTTCTACCACACAATCACTAAAGTGATTAAAATAAAACTTGAGTCAATGTCTATAAGCTTATGGTTATAAAATAAATCATTTATAATTTTTCACAAGAAGGCATTCATTAACAATCACTATGTATTTCACCATAATTAACAAAAATTAAAATTAATTCATTGATATATTGCTCTAAGTAGCTTATAATTAAAAATGGCATGTCAGGTAACAACCTACTTGAATTTTCCATATTATGAAATTATAATAATTTATATAAATCTCTAGTAACATAGGACTAGAAAACATAGGACATAGGAAAGATAGGACTGCTTAAAATGGCATTTGATATTTAATTCTTTTCTTGGAGTCTTTGCTTTCTATAACAGTCTTCTTAGCTACATAGGTAAAAATTACCCTTGTCAAAAAAAATATCTTTCCAATAGAAATAAAATTAACTGAAAGTATTAGTATGGTGGGAAATTTTGCCTAAGTGCTATTCTTTTAATTAGTTAATGAATAAAAGAGCCAAATTAGCCTCTATGAAAAAATCAAGTACAGAACTTGAAATGATAATTTGTTTTTCTTTTCCTTGAGATGCAAACAAATCCAATGAAAGAAATCCTAGTCACCACTTGCTTCAGAAGGCAGTAACACATTTTACTGAGCTAATAATTTATGTCATTTCTAGGATTTCAATTAATCTACATGAAGAACTTAAGATTTAATGAAGCTTTATTATTGCAAGGGTACATGTTGGATCTGTTAAGTATAGAGTATACATATCTTAACACAATAATTATGTAAATGAGGTGAATGATATATTAACCAGTACGATGTAAGCATTCCAAGTTTTATATGAAATCAGCACATTGTACCCCATAAAGGCATTAATGTATACATGATCTCCCTCTTTAAGATTTAATAAAAAAAAAAACAACAATTTTTCCAGGGAAAATTTTAAAATATCAAATCTCAAAAAAGATATCAAATCTCCTCAGTTGGATTTATCATGGAATAGCATGAAGAGATATAATGCAATATGTATTTTAGAAAACAGCAGGTTTAGAACACTAAAATTAATAATTGAAAATTACTATTTTTCTATATGCAATAGTGGTCATTTAATGTCTAATGAAAACCACCATACTTAATGCTTTCATTCCAAGATTAATTTGACTTCAAATAATTATAACATCCAATCATATTACTTAGCATATGTAATACCAGATAGGTATTAAAAGATAAATGGTTAGACTTCAATTATTGGAAAGAGATATCTATGATTGAGTTTAGGAAATAATACTCTTAATCATCAGAATATAACTTCTGAAATTAGCACAATATATAAGCCTGTTCAATATGCAATAAACATGTAATTCCAGGAGAAAAGGAAGATTATAAGTAGTTTTAGAGAATACTATACATAATGAAGCCTTAAAAAGTTGGTATACTATGAAATCATTTCCATAAGGCAAATGATTGCTCTATTGGTTCAGACCACCCAAGAATTTGTTCGTGTCATCATACAATAGTGGATTTTGCCACAATCAACAAAAGAAAAAAGCAAGATATATAGAATGAAGAATGATATTTTTACAAAGAAGAGAAAAGAAATAACCTTTGTAGTCATACATTTTACAAAAAAAAAATAATAATAAGACCATGAGTATAAAGTTAATATTTGTGTCTACCCAAAATTTATATCCTGAAAGACCTGACTTCCAGTAGGCTAGATTTGGCAATGGGAACTCAAAGGACTCAATTAAGGTAGAGAGTTTTATAAGAAAAGACAACAGAGAGCTCATCTTACCTTCTCGCTCCCCAACTTCCACGTAGGAAAGCTCATACATAGAGATAATGAGAGGTCATCATCTACAAGTTAGGAGGAGAACCCTCACTAGATAGCAAATGAACTGGAATTTTCATGTTATACTTCTGGCCTCCAGAATTATGAAGAATTAATTTATATTTTTAAACCACTCACTTTATTGTATTTTGTCATGGTAGACTGAGTTAATATAATCATCTACTTCAACTTGAGAATTTTTGTATTTGTTTAGGCATCTTTGACAGACTTTGAAATACACTCAAAATAAAACATTGTATTTATAGAAATATTTGAAATCCACACACATATAGAGAGAAAGGTGTGTAGGTTGTATAAAACACTGGTTTAGAAAAACACGCTTGGGTCTCCTCTACTTGAGAGTGAGAATACAAGTGATGAACACAAATTAAATCAATCAGCAATATCTTATTAAGTGTGATTAAAAGGATAAAAAAATTCCAACATCAGAAAACAAATAGAGGACAGCTTTTGCTGAAGATCCTACCCTTATTAAACAATAATAAAAAAATAAGGATGTGAGAATACGGCAAAGTTGACAAACTTTTAGTTAATAGGCAAGTAATTTCTGGGGATAAAATATATAGCATGGTGACTATAGTTAATAATACTGAATTATACTAGAAGTTTGCTAGAAAAGTAAATCTTAAAAGTTCTCATCACACACAAAATAATGGTAACTGTGAGATGATGGATGCATTAATTAGATTAATTGTGGTAATCATTTTACAATGTATACATGTATCAAATAATCATATTGTACTTTAAATACATACTATTTTTATTTGTTAGTTTTTACCTCAATAAAGCTAAAAACACTGAAAAATTAAAACTATAATTTTGAAAACATAGATTAATTGGACCAATTTCTTGAAATAAACTGCCAAAGCTCACTCAAGAAAAAATAGATAATCTGAATAACTCTAGATCAATTAACAAAATTAACCAGGACATATCCCCAGATTATAAAATAACAATAATACAAATTCACAAAATTGTTTCCAGAAAAAAATATTAAAAGGAACATAGACAAACTTATCATATGAAATCAGAATTATGCTGACACCAATGTCAACAACACAATAAAGAACAGTAACAGTTAAAGTACTGTTAACTAAAGACCAGTATACTTTGGGCAGCACTTGTGGCTCAAAGGAGTAGGGCGCCGGCCCCATATGCCAGAAGTGGCGGGTTCAAACCCAGCCCTGGCCAAAAACTGTAAAAAAAAAAAAAAGACCAGTATACCTCATAAACACAGATTCTTTGTAAAGCATTATCAAATTGAATCCAGCAGTATGTATAAAAGATTCTATATAACAACCGAATAAGATTGCCCTGAGACTACAACAATCATTCACCAACAGAAAATCAACCTAAGGAATTCAGAATGAGAACAGGCTAAAAAAGAAAATCCACATGATTATCTCCATAAATGAAGAAAAAAATTTTCACAAAATTCAGTATCCATATATGATAAACACTCTGCAAACTATGAATAACAAGGAATCCATCTAACAGTCATAAAAAGGATCTACAGAAATTCTGCTGAAGCTGGATATAATAAGATAAGGAACAGATGAAGATTTTCACGCTCACCACTTCTACAAGACATGATACGAAAAGTCTCTGGTGGGGCAATGTGAAAACGAAAAGAAAATAAAGGGCAAAGAAGTTGAAAGGATAAAATAAAAATGCCTACATATTCACATGAAATACATGTTTTACAAACTATAACTAAACAATTTGAAAGTGAAAGGTAGCGTACTGTGTCTCATTTACAACAACAAAAGCATGAAATACTTATGCTGAAATGCTGTATGCTGAAAACTGTAACAATGATGAAATAAACTTAAAAATGTATATATACATTCAAGCAGCATAACTTACACTACTTTGTGTAGATATTCCTAAATTGAACCAAAAATTTACAAGGAAAGATGAAATAAATAGAATAGCAAATAATTTGAAAAAGGTTAGAACAAGTGGGACAAAATTCACTGGTTGTCCTCAGGATTTACTATACAGCGACAGTAATCCCAATGGCTTAGTGTTGGCAAGAGATAGACATAGACCAGTGGGATAACAGAGAACACAGGAGTTGATCTGTGAATATGATGAATTGATATTTGAAAAAGGTGTAAAGGCAAATCAATGGAGAAATAACAGTCTCTTTAACAAATAGTGCTAGGAACAGCTGGATATCCATGTACATAAAACTGAACTTTGACCTATATGCCAACTAATGTGCAAATATTAACTCAAAATAGATCATGGACCTAACTTAAAATCCTAAAATTATAAAACTACTAAAGAAAACATAGGATAAAATCTTTATGACTTTCAATTAAGTAAAGATTTCTTAGGTACACCAGCAAAAGCATAATCCACAAAAGAAAAAGATAAATATGATGTCCTTAAAATTATAGAATTCTCATCTATGAAAAACACTAGGAAAGTGAAAAGACATACCAGAAACTAATTGAAAATAGGATAACTAACCATGAACTTTTATCCAGAATATACAAAGGATTCACAATAATCAGTAGTAAGAAAATAATTTAAAAAATCAATTTTGAAAACTGGGAAAAGTACTGACGAGGGTACACAACAGTAGAACGTCTTAAATCTTGCTCCAGGGAAAGCAAAATGGCACAGGCATTTTGTAAAATAATGTGCCAATTTATCATAAAGTTAAATATACTCTTAGCATCCATCTCAGCAATAGGGCAATAGTGGTATAAGAAAAATGAGAATTTATTTACACATACAAAAACTTTGTACAAAATGCTTATTCTGAATCATCACAAAAAGGAAATGACCCAAATATCCTTCAGCTGGTGAATGGATCACCAACCGGGGATATAGTCAGGCAATACAATGCCATTCAAAATTAGTCTAATGAACCAGTGATACACATAACAGTATGGAAGAGTCACAAATGTGTATTGCTCATTGCAAAAAACTAGCTCACTGAGCTGTATGCTACATGATTCCATTTATACAGCATTCTAAAATTGTGAATCTAGAGGAACAGGAAACAAGCAGTCCCCAGAGTCTAGGGATATGGGAAAATGGTTACTAAAGGTAACCATTGGTAACCAATGGCTACTAAGGGAACTTTTTGAGGTGATGAAACGTTTCTATGCCTTGATTGTTGTAGTGGTTACATGACTGTGTGCTTCCCAAAGCTCATAAAACTGTAAAACATATTAAGAGTTCATCTTACTCTGTAAGTTATAGCATAGTAAAAATGCAAAGCTACTGGTATCCAAGCAATGTAATCCAAATATAGAAAATAGATAATTTTATATTTTTAATTCCATCATACTGAAGCAAAATACTTTTTATTAATAATCTGAAAACCAAAATAAGCTTTTCTATATCTGTATAACACTATTTCGTTAACTTGGTGCTTTGTTAGTTTTCTGTTGCTGTGTGACTAATTAGCACAAATGTAGTGGTAGAAACAACTCTACTCCTTAGTTCACAGTTCTGTCGGTAAGAAGTTCAGCATATCTTGAAAGGATTATCTGGTGAAATCAAGATATTCCTGCAGTGGAGTCTCTGATGCTCTGAAAAGAAAAAAATAAAATCCACTTCCCAGCTAATCCTTTTTGTTTCCAGAGTTAATTTTCTTGTTGTTTTAAAATTAAAGTTTTATCTTTCTCATCAAATTACTTCTATGATTAATGAAAGTATAAATCTAAAAAAAGTACCCTAGATTATGGCAGGCAGAATTCTAACCTGCCTCCCACTGCTCATGTTACACCTGTGTATACTTTACTTTGTATAAGACATATTGTATAGATAATTAAGGTCCCTGATTTTTTAACTGTAAAATAGAGAGATTTCCCCCTTTGCGTTTAACTTCATTCGGTGAGCTTTTTTAAAACACAGTGCTTTTTCTGGTTGGTACAAGAGAAAGATAAAAATTTAAATTGTGATAAAGATTCCCCCTTCATCTGCTGACTTGAATATGGAAAGAGCCGCTTACCTTTGAATGAGAGTTGTTTCCAAGAACTGAAAACTACCCTTGTTTTCTTCTTTCTTTCCCAGTGTCCTAATGTTTGTCCTTGGTCTAAATAATGTGAGAATGGCTTCAAAATATTTCCCTTTATCAGTCTTTAAGATTTAAGCAACAGTCAGACTCTGGAGATGCTTTTCTTTTCTTTTCTTTTTTTTGGAGATGCTTTTCAATCCAGCTTTCCAAACTTCTATGCTTTATACCGTAGCTGTCACTTGGGCAGGGGGGTCAGAGGTAGGTCCACTTGGGAATCCTGCTTTCCATTTTGGCCCTCAATTTTATCTTCCTTTTCCTGCCTCTTGCCCCCATTCTTGCTTTGCTAGTTGTGTAGTTTGTCTGTGGCTCTTTGGATTCCAATTCGTTATGGCAGCCTCTATGAAGTTACTAAATGTTTGTGTGATGTTCTGTTACTATTTTTTTCCCTATCCCCATCTATAGCAGATACAAGCTGCAGATCTCTTATGTCCTAAAGTTTTATGCTGGTGACATTGAAATCTCTGTTCAATGTTTAGTTTTAAATATTTTATTATTTTTTTTTAGTTTATTCAGTTTTTCTTATTGTTATGGACAGTGTGACAATTTTTTTGTTGTCTTTTCCTTCTTTTTTGTTAACTTATACATGCTAATGGAATACTTGGCTCTCTAATAGGTAAAGTTTTAAATCAGAAAACAAAACAAAACAAATCATGTTTCCAGAGGGAGTATAATGAGTTTTCTATCCCCAAAGAATAATGATTTATAGTAAAGGTGGTCTTCACATCTTGAGTGTCAAGGGAGCATGGTGAAACTTGCCCTGTTCCCCTAGGTTGGTTTGCTGAAAAGATCTACTCACAGTTATGTTAGATTAATAAGAGAAAGGATTATTTCCAAATAGCATGTGCATGGGTGGAACCGTAGAATGATTTCCCAAAGTCTCAGTGATTGTCAGTGGCTTTTAGAGATGTCTTTTAGAAACGGGGGAGGGGGTTAGGGGGGAGAAACTGGAAAGTATATGTGCAGCAAGTGAGTGGGGTTGCTAAGGGGGGATGGGTAGATGGGTTGATTTGTAAATTAACCTGAGAGACAGGTATTGTGCTTCAAATGACCTTGTAGCTAGATCTATCAGCATGTGATAAGGAGGCCAGCTGCCTTTTCTGATTCTAAATCAAGTTACTCATGTTTTAGAGAGAGGCCAGTGCTTTTTAATAAAAAATGACCTTAATTAAAATATTCTTCATACCCCAAAATCATATTTTTGCGTGAAATTTCCTTAGCTCCTTCAAGTAGGCACTTGAAGGAGACACTGACACAAACAGTCAGACACTGTTTGAAGCATTTATATTAAGACACGCTTCAACTCTCACACTGGTCTGTGAAATGAAGAAGAGATGTTAAATATTTTTTCTCAGTGTTATACAATTTATATATAGCAGAGATTATAGTTGAACACATGCAGTTTAATTCCTAAGAACATTGTAACTGCTAAGTTTTTGCTTGACTAAAATCTGCAAGTTTACACATTAAATACATTCATCATCAAATCTATAACTATAAACCATATTTATTTCTTCTAAAATTATTAAAATAAAATATCTTTAAATACCTATACATGGTTAAAAGCATATAAGAGCAACCTCAACTAAATACATGTTCATGATTTTACGATACTATCTAATAATATTATGAAGCTTAAATATGTATTTAGAGTCAGCAGAAATCCTGCCCAGGACTTGTATTTGCCTTTGTTCCTTAATTTCATCTCACTTCCATCCACTAATTAAACTTCTGCAGTTTCTACTGATATTCTTTCTCTCCAACACTTGGTCACCAATAGAACGTCATGTCACTATCATCTCTATAAATCTTGGGTTCCAAAATGCCAATTTTTAAAGGTCATTGTAGATCCTTCCTTCATTCTGGATTGATATATCTTTATTCCTGAAAAGGCCAACTTAAATACCTTTTAAAAAATCATAGTGATTTCATTTCTTTCTTAAATACTCATTTGCAAAACATGGTCAAAGAAGCCATTCAAAAAGCTTATATATTTTCATCAGACTTGAAGAATATAAGATATGAAAAATAATTTCATAATTTATTATTGCACATTTGAGTATTTATTGATATTGGCAAATTATTATATATTTGTGGGGTACAATGTGATGCTATGATGTGCGTGTACACTATAAAATGATTGAATCAAGTATATTAACATCCATCACCTCAAATGCTTATCACTTATTCCTCCTGTCCAGCTGAAACATTGCACTCTTTGTCCCGTATCTCTCCATGAACCCACTTCCAGATTCTGGTAACCACCATTCTCCTATTTTTGTGAATTTTATTCTTTTAAACTTCACACTTAAGTGAGACATTTGATAATTGTCTTTACGTGCCTGGCTTACTTCACTTAGCATAATGTCCTCTAGATTTGTCCAGATTGCTCTAAGTAACAGAATCTCCACTGATAAAGACTTCATTTAAAGACACAATAGTATTTAATTGGTATATACTGTATAATACATTTTTTAAATCTGCTCATTCATTGATTGACAGGTTGATTCCATATATTTTTATATTACTCATGGAAATAATACTGCAATAAATATGGAAATGTAGATATCTCTTCAACACAATTCCAAATCCTTTGGTTGTTTACCCAGAATTGAGATTATTAGATCTTATAATAAATGTATTGTTAGTTTCTTTGAGGATGCTCCATTATGTTTTCCATAATGGTTGTGTTAATTTACATTCCCACCCATAGTGCACAAGGGTTTCCTTTTCTCCACACTCTCCCCCAATCCTTGCTATCTATCATCTCTTTGATGATATCCATTATGACAGGTATGGGTGATAACTCATTAAGACTTTACTTTGCATTCTCCTAATTATTGGTGATGCTGACCATTTTTAATATACCTGCTGGCCATTTGTATGTCTTTCTTTGAGATGTGTCTGTTCATATCCTGTGCCCATTTTAAAGTGAGTTGTTTTCATGCTATTAAAATTGTTTTAGTGCCTTATATATTTGGGATATTAGATGTATGGCTTGCAATTATATTCTTCCAAGCTGTAGGATGCATCTTCACTCAATTTGTGTTGTACAAAAACTTTTTGGTTAGATATATCCACAATTGCCTGTTTCTGTTGCCTGAACTTTTGCAGTTAAATCCAAAAAATTTTGCTTGGACCAGTGTTTTGTACCCCACCCCACTGCCGCACCCCCACTGATAGGTTCTTCCAGAAGTTTTATATTTTCAGGTATTATGTTCATGTCTTTAATCCAATTTGACTTGATTATCCTATATCATGTGATATAGGGGTCCAATTTCATTCTTCTGCCTGTGGATGTCTAGGATCCCAAACACCCTTATTGAAGAGACTATTCTTTGTCAAGTGCATATTCTGCAACTTTTTGGAAAGTCAATTAAATATTAATGTATGGGTTTGGGTTTGGGTTTGGGCTTTCTATTCTGGCCCTCTGGTTGGTGTGCCTATTTTTATGAAGGCACCATGCTCCTTCAATAACTATAGCTTTGTAACATAATTTGAATTTAAGTAGTCTGAAGCCTCCAGTTTTACTCTCTTTGCAGGAGATTACCTTGCCTATTTAGGGTTTTTTGTGTGGCTTCATATGAATTTCTTTTTTATATTCTCTCCTATTTCTGTGAAAAATTACTCTGGAATTTGGAGAAGGATTACATTGACTTTGTATATGACTTTGAGTGGCATAGACTTTTAAGCAATATTAATTTCTTCAATCCATGACCATGGACTCTGTTTCCATTAATTTATTTCTTTCACCAATTTTTAGTAGTTTTCTGTGTATAAATATTTTACTTCCTTAGTTAAATTTATTCCTAAATATGTACTTTTTTTTTGTTCAAGCTATTATAAATAGAATTGTTTTCTTGGTTACATTTTCAGACATTTCATGTTAGTATTGTTACTGACTTTTGTAATGATTTTGTATCTTGCAACTTTTCTGTATTCTTTTATTAGCTCTAACAGCTTTTGATAGAATCTTTAGGGACTTTTAATACCTAACATCATGTCATCAGCAAACAGAACCAATTTCATATTTATTTCCTATTTGCATGCCAATCATTTCATTCTTTTACTGAATTACTCTAATAAGTACTGTGGTGACTAGAAGTTGTGAGTGGGCATCCTTATCTTGTTCATAATCTTAAAGAAAAACTTTCAACATTTTATCCTTGAGTATAATGTTAGCTGTGGGTTACCATACATTGTCTTTACTGTATTGACATTAATTTATACTAAAGTTAATTTTTAGAGGTTTTTTTATTATGAAAGGATTGAGTTTTGCCAAACACTATTCTGCATCTAATCAAGTGATTATATCTCATTCACTCTATTAATGTCATTTATAGATTTATGTAGGTTGAACCATGTTTGCATCTCTGGGATCAATCCCTCTTGAAATGGCAAATAATCCTTTCAATGTACTGTTGAATTAAATTTGCTAGTATTATATGAGTTTTTCTATAACTTTCTTAGAGAAACCCCAAGTTCATAAGATCTAGGCCATATTGCAATTTACCATGAGCCCAACAAGTAAAAAGTGTTAAAAAATGTCATTACTAAATAGAAGATTGGAAATTTTTTCAAATATTAATTAATGAATATTCTCTTTTTCTTCTACGGTAATAATTTTACTATTAGTGATCATATGAACTCAAAAAATAAGCATTTACTGATTCACAAATTTGCATGACCTTGATTATGAATGATTAGTTTGTGCTTTAAGATTCACAGTATTTGATGGTATTAATGTATTTAAAATATTTTCCAAGTGTAAGCAATTATTTCATTCACATTCCAAGTCCCATTGAGCAATTTAATGAAGAATGTCACTAACATGGTTTACATTTACATATTTATGAATGTGTGTACCTTCACCTTATGATTAATGCAAGTTGTTCTCATGGCACTGCTATCTTTGCTCAGTGTATCCACTAGATTTAAAGTAAAAATGTACTAAAAGAATATGTACAATATCTGTAGTAAGCATAATTTTTAAATGATCTAGGATTCCTTGGGTTATTCAATCAGACACTAAACTAGATACTGTTGTGAAGGGATATTGTCAATGTAATTATGTATACAAAGTTTGTTGTTTGAAAGGTTATTTTCAGGGGCTTAATGTAATCACATAAGTCTTTACAAACAGAGTGTTCTCCAAGTGGAATCATAAGAAAAAATTAGAGAAATTTGAACTTAAGAAGGCTTTGATATGCTGACAAAATGGAGTCTCATGCAAGAAATGAAGAGTGATTCTTAGGTGTTGAGAGCTACTCCTTAGGAAAAACAATAGAAAAATAATAAAATATTTAATTCTGTAAAGTGCAACATAGTTGATAATTGGCACACAAGAATTACTTAATCTTTTTTATAGTTCTTCCCTTAGTTCATTGTAATTTTGTATATGGTGTGTTCTTTCCTTCCAATTATAATTTTGAATAATTCAGAGGTGGAATAATAGATTCTAATTAGGTTAAACAGTAAGGTTCTAAATGTAATGAAGTAATTCTCTATCATGCATTTACTCCGTTGCAAATTATACATTTTAAAGTATGCTAATCAATTTACCTTGGAATGATGTGTGATAGTCCCATAAATCAAAAACTTAAGTATTTATATTTTACTACTAAATTACTTTATACAAAAATTATTTATTTCCTAACCAGAACCTGCTAAATATTACAGTAGATACTGGGGCAATAATGTTAAACACAAAAAATAAGGTCCAGAATTATGATGTTAGCAAATTATTATGAAGATAAACATATAGACATAATTTATTAAGTTTTAATAAAGTTTTAAAAGTATTTGATGAAAAGGTATATACAACTGTGAAAGTGTATGTAACATTAAATTGTTCCTAGTTAAAGTGTTCAGGAAAAAATTCTCTGAAGAAGTAAATTTTTTATTTGAGCTTAGAAAGTTGTAAATTATTTGTGTACATAAAAAATTGTGAAAATGATTTGTAACAATGGGAAAAACATGTCAGAAGAAAATATAATTCCTTTAAGAAACTGCAAAAATTAACTGGACTGATATAGTTAAGAGTATTTCGGGGGGCAGCACCTGTGGCTCAGTAGGTAGGGCTCTGGTCCCATATACCGAGGGTGGCGGGTTCAAACTTGGCCCCAGACAAACTGCAACAAAAAAATAGCTGGGAGTTGTGGTGGCTGCCTGTAGTCCCAGCTACTCAGGAGGCTGAGGCAAGAGAATCGTCTAAGCCCAGGAGTTGGAGGTTGCTATGAGCTGTGATGCCACAGCACTTTACTAAGGGCGAAAAAACAACACTCTGTCTCTAAAAAAAAAAAAAAAAAAAAAAAAAGAGTATGCCTGGGAGTAAGGTTTCAGATTTATAAAAAGATCCTGATCACACAGCATTGGAGTTTTTGTTAAGAATTTTGGTATTCAATAGCCGGGCGCTGTGGCAGGCGCCTGTAGTCCCAGCTACTAGGGAGGCTGAGGCAAGAGAATCGCTTAAGCCCAGGAGCTGGAGGTTGCTGTGAGCAGTGTGACACCATGGCACTCTACCAAGGGTGATAAAGTGAGACTCTGTCTCTACAAAAAAAAAAAGAATTTTGGTATTCATCTTAAAGAAAATGGAGGTAAGTCATCTATGCAGAATTACTTGATTAAATCAAAAAAATTTGAAAATTTGCTTTCACTTCTGATTTGAGTCTATATTAAAAGTCTTGTTAGAAGAAGTAAGGCCTGGTTGCAGGGAACTGAAGTAGTCTAGGTAAGGGATGTTTATTTGTATTAAGTAATGATAGAAATAGGAAGAAAAGTAGTGAGTTTTGAAGAAACTTAAAAATAGATTGAATGAATATAGAAACTCAGGGTATTCTTTCTGAAAACCTCTAGGCTTTTTTTTTTTTTATAATAACTGGGTGTTTGGGGTGCCATTTGCTGAGACAGATACCATAGGTGAAAATTCGATTGGGCAAGAAAGATATGTGGTGGTTCCAGACATTTTATTTGGAATAGCCCAATAAAAATTCCAGGAAGTAAGTTAGGCATTTTGTCCAGAATTTTAGATCAGAGTTGAATGTTGGAGAAATGAATCTGGATATTTTTGGCACCTACTTCATACGTAATATTTGGAAATGTGTACATAAATGAGAAACTAGAGTTAGGGAGAGGTTCTATAGACATATGGGTGCTTGGGACTTGTTGTTGAAATATTACTGATGTTTAATGTCAGAATAAAGGATGAGACTTAAATAGATTTGTCAAAAACGTGGGAAAAATTCCAGGGAGAGTGTAGTCATGGAAACTAAAGAAAAAGTATGTTTCAGAAAGAAGCAAGGGATCAACATTGTCAAATACTGTGGGGGGTTAAGTGAGCTGAAGACTAAATTATGAAATGAGATGAAGAAAACATATTCATCGTGGGTCATAGAAAAAGCTGTGTTCCATAGGGCGATGACAGAAGAAATCACCCAGTGGGCGGTGGATGGGTTGAGGTGTATTTAAGGAGGGAGAAAAGTTTCAGTGACTGTTGACTTTATTTTGTATAGTTGGTTCTGTAAGTCTTCAAAGAAACTGAGCAGTCACTATGGTGAAATATGTCTTTAAAAAGTACTTTTTTTTCCCATTTGTTTGGGATAAGCAGGATTTAAAACACAGAGCTAGTTTCTGGAAAGGACCTAAGGATTCCATTAAAAATGAAAGATTGGGGAGGGCAGAGCAAGATGGCGGATGAGTAACAGCTTCCTTGTGGCTGGGTACGGTAAGACTGGGGAGAGAGAACTTCAGGCATCTCTGCCAGGCAGGATCTGCACAGAAACTTCCCTTTGGGGACACAGGGGAGACAGAATGAGGTTTCTGGACACCCTGAGGAAGGCTAAAGTGGTGGAGATTGGGCAAGTGGTTGCTTCTGTTCATTTGATCTGATCCTGTTGGTGGCTGAGGGTGGGGCAGCAGTGGGACTGCAGGCTGGAAGGGACTTGCCTGTGAGCCGTTTGGATTTCTTTTGGACTTGGCACTTGGTTGAACTGCCTTGGGAGAACTTGGGCAGGAGTGCAGGGTTTTTTTGAGAGTTGTCTGGGGCCCCAGACTGGACCACCAAGCCAGACGGAGCTGCCAGTGTTTGGTGGTGGGCTGTGTGGAGCCATTGTGGGAGAACTGCCCTGGCAAGCTCCACCCTTAGGGTCCCAAAACAGGCATTGGGCGGGAGCGAGTAATCTAGTGACTGAGCAGCCTAAAGGCAGGAACTGAGACACCTTGCAGCCTTAGCCCTCAGGGGCATAGGGTGAGACTGGTTTTGGCACACTGGGTAAGTGGATAGCCACTCAAGGAGTGATCCCAGCCATAGTGCTTTCCTGGGGAAGCTTCGGCTTAGCCCAAGTTAGCAATTTAAAGTGTCTTCTAAGCAGGCTGAGGAGGATTTAAGCTCTCCACCAGGGGTTGAGAAATCATTAGAAACACAGGGTCACTACCTACAAAGATCCAGTAACAACAGAACGATTCTGCCAGGGTCTGATCTGGGAGACACACCTCCCCAACTCTGAGGAAGGTCATAGGCAATAGTGAAAAATAATCATGAGGTGGAATCAACAGAAAAACTCTGGCAATATGAATAACCAGAGTAGATCA
>CAUYON010082864.1:0-19050 GCA_963573935.1 Arctocebus calabarensis
TATAGTGATCAAGGAAATGCCATGAAGGATATCTGTAACAGTATGATCAAAATATTTCTGAATGTATATGAATCGTGCCCTGTGATTGCACCAATGTACATAATTATGATTCAATAAAATTATTAAAAAAAAAAAGATCACTGTCTAAGCATTCTCTTCAGACAGTCTCTTAGCTGTTTCTTTTGAGGGCTCTCTTATGCCTGATGATTTAAATATGGTAATGAAATATGAATGAAATATTTCCTGGGGGAAAAAAGATGAAAAGAATTGTTATTAAATGGAATACCAACACATTTGTGTCTGGAAGGAAATAAAATGGAGAACATGGGCAAGGGGCTGATAAACAGGGAAGTGGCTGTGTGAACATCGTCAATGTCTCCAGAAGGTTCCCCTTCATCTTTCACATAAGCTACGTACAGTACAGTGGTTAAAATTTCAGACACACAGGCACAACGTGTATGTTCAAATTTCTACCCTGCCACTTAGCTGTGTGACTTTGGCAAGCACCCACCCTCTCTGTGCCTCATTTTTTTCCTTGGTGGAAAGGGATGAGGTAAGTACACTCTTAATTAGTTGCTGGATGGCTACTCGTACACCATGCATCTGAAACACTGGCTTGTCTTATATAAGCCAGCAAAGGAATGCTACATTGTATTTTCATTGTTTTTAAAATTATAAAATAAAATGAATGAAGTATTTCTATACTGAATGGTTGTATTCCCCTCTGAAGACCTGAAGTATCTACCTAGGTGAGTCCTTTCATTTGTTAAACACCCATTTGATGTCCCCTCCAGGAACAGGCTACCATTTACATTTTGGCTAAAATATAAAAATTTCTGTAGTGTTGTTCTAACCTTTTCTGTGACAGGACAGTTGCTTTTGCTTTGTTTTTTCTTTTTTCTTTTATTTTGTGTTTTGAGACAAAGTCTCATTCTGTCACCCCAGGTAGAGTGCTGTGGCATCATGGTCATCATAACTCACAGCAACTTGAAACTCATAGGCTGCGGTGATCCTCCTGCCTCAGCCTCCTGAGTAGCTGGGATCACAGGAGCCTATCACCAAGCCTGAATAATTTTTCTATTTTTAGTAGAGATAAGTCTCATTCTTGCTCAGGCTCAAGCAGTCTTCCCACCTCGGTCTCCCCCAGTGCCAGGATTACAGGATTGCAGGTGTGAGCCACCTCTCCAGGCCTAGAAAATTGCACTTTTAATTCCAAATCCTGCCACAAGAAGGCTTGTGCAGATCTCATGTAGGATTATAGACTCAAAAAGATGTTAGGGGGCCTACTGTTAGTTTCTGAGCTCCCAGCAGGAAGCACCAACATAAAACCTGCTGTGAATAATAGTAACAGCAATTACGATGCTCTCCCGGGCCTCTGCCTTATGGCGGGCACTGTGCTACATAGCTTACATGGACATTTCCATACATACACCTAATCATATCTGCTCCAGGAGGCAGCCGCTATTAGCGCCGTGTGACAGTGAGGACATGGGCCCAGAGTTGTAGAGTAATGCTCAGCGCCTGGTCTGTGTCTCCCAGCAAGGTTCTCCCCTCTCTCTGTCTCACAGGGTGTCCAACTAGCTCTTAGTTCTTGCCTTCATAGTTTCTGAGAGCAAGAATAATACATTTCAAGATCTTTCCATTTGCCAGAAAGTTCTGAATATCTACTCTAAAATCCCATCTGCTACAATCTATGCCTCTCTCAGGCCTCCCTCCCTAATCCTTGGTGTTCTCCCAAGGTCACAGGGGGCATTTAGCCAAATCTGAAGAGATTTCTGGAGTCGCAACTTGGGAAGGGCATGTGCTACACCAGTAGTTTTCAACCTTTTTTATCTGCAGCACCCTGGGGCCTTTAGGAACTTACACAGCACACTTACATTATGTTGAACAAAAAGTTAAAAAAGGAATATACTTTACTGTGCTTTGAATTTCTTTTGAAAATAATCTAATTAATGATCTTTAAAACTTTTCATGGCACACCCAATATCCTCTCCCAGCACCTGGGTTGAAAATCACAGAGCCCCCAGCATCTAGTGGGCGGGGCCGGGAACTTCCAGTGGGCGGGGCCGGGAACATCTAGTGGGCGGGGCCAGGAAGCAGCTAAACATCCCCTGGCACAATTAACCTGGCCCCAAATGTCAACAGAGCTGAGGGGGAGAATCCTTGAAAAGAACTCTAGTGTGTGCCCCAAATCCATTCCTACTGGAGATTTCCTATTCTCAGTAAAAGACACCACAACCCCAAGTTTCTCAGACTCCAAGCCTAGGAGTTTGCCTTAATTGTCCCTTTCTCTCATCCCTTTTTTGTACATAAATTTTAAGCTGTCACCATTAAAGGAAAAGTTTGATTCAGTGATATTTGACTCATAGCTTACTCCCTTCCCATGATGGTTCTGTTAACTCATCCCAGTATGCATTCATTCATTCATTCAACAAATGTTTGGAAGGCCTCCGATCTACCCAATCCCTGTCCATCAGAAAGAAACAGACAGTAGAATAAAACAAAGTTCAAATTTTCAAAAGGAGCAATAGACAGTTACTAGGTACCTACTGTTTGCCAGGCACTCAGCAGAGCACTGGAGATGCAATGGTGAGTTAGACAGAGCTCCTGCTTCCTTAGGGCTCTCAGCAATTTTAGGGTCACACACCCCCTTTGAAAATCTGGGTAATCACGTTGACCCTTTAGGGATGAAACTAGCCAGGGGTCCTAGTTCTTGGCAATGTTTCCCTGGATTCGTCTTACATCATCAACAGTTAAATCAAAGCCGTACCCAGTCACCGGGGAGTGAACAATGAACTTCACCCTGTTTGGGGTCCTCTCCCACCTGCAGGGGCAGTTTTCTAGCAGCAAGGGCTTTTGATAAAGGTGGGAGTGGGCACTAGACCTGCAGGGCACCACAGTTAGGTTCTGACGGGACAGGACAGAGTAAGGCAGAGAGATAAGGGCAATGCTTCCTGCCCCTGGTTTTCCTAAGACCTCTTTCTTTTGATTCTGCAATTCTGTTTTCTTATTGAGCCAATAGTAAAGTTTCCTCTGGGATTCTCGGAGGTTTAACTCCTCCCTGACTGTGGGTCTTGCTCAGCAAAACTTTTCCAACCTACCTGCATCTCTGAGGTGGTGGCACCAGGCTGAATGGAGGGCTGGGAGGGGGGTGGTTTTCTTGTCTATTTAGAGATTGTCAGGGGTTTGGAGGACTGAGACCCCTTGACCCTTCACAGCCTTTTCTTTTTTTTTTTGAAACAGAAAGCTGTCACCCTGGATAGAGTGCTGTGGCATCACAGCTCACAGCAACCTCCAATTCCTGGGCTCAAGTGAGTCTCCTGCCTCCGCCTCCCAAGTAGCTAGGACTACAGGGGCCCGCCACAACGCCCGGCCATTTTTGGGTTGCAGCCGTCATTGTTGTTTGGCAGGCCCGGGCTGGATTCGAACCCGCCAGCTCAAGTGTATGTGGCTTGTGCCTTAGCCTGTTGAGCCACAGGCGCTGAGCCTGAACTAGCCTTCTCCAGTTGAAGACTAACCCAGTGCTGCAGGGCTCCTTGCTCGCCCAGCCCAGGCGACTCCCAGGCCTCTCCCAGCCTTCTCCAAACGCTCACCCTCCACCTGCCCCTGCTTCCTCTTCTCAGTGCCTTCCCACCATGCTCCCTCGGCCAGAAATGCCTGTCTGCACTTTAGCTCTTAATATCTGCATATTTTTCCAGATCTCTCTATAGCCTCATCTTCTCCTGGCCTCCTCTCTCGATGCCCCTGGGCAGAGTTCATGGCTTGGCTACTTCTCTATCTCAGGGCACTCTGTACTGTATTAAGTAATGAACTAACCCACATCATGACACCCCTCCCCAGTAAAGTTTGAGCTCCTGGAGGGCTTGGATGGTGCTTGAATTATTTGTGTAATTTCTGGGACATGGAGGGCTCTCAAAAAATGAGGAATAAGTGGATAACTGGCTGAATAAGTGACACCAGCCGGAAATTTCTCACTAAAATTAGAGAGCATTTTCCACAACCCAGTTCTATTCCTTACTTGTAGCTGTGTAGCCTTGGTTGAGTTACTTAACCTCTCTGTGCCTCAGTTTCTTCATCTGAGAAATGCAGATTATAATAGAATGGCCCATCTAGTTCATACGGCAGCCATGATCATCAACGGTTAGTGCATGTGAAGTTCTTAGAATAGCAGCTGGCATTCAGCAATGCTTGATGGCCCTGTGCATCTGCCCAGAAATGCCTCCGATCCACCCCATCCTTGTCCTAGCTCTGCGAGAGAGTTGGCTGCTGAAGGCTCTGTCTTCACCCTTTCTCTGGAGAATTGCTCTCAGCCAACAGGAGCAGCCTCCCTAGACAGTCACCTTTGCAGCTCCAGTCAATGCCTGGCTCACGTAGGGTCCAAAAGGCCAGCCCTGCTGAAAGGCAGCGTTGAATTGCAGAGCAAGGTGTCTGCAGAGCCCCCAGGGCCGGCTCAGACTAAGCACCCATTCTCCTTCCTGTCTTCCTCCTAATCACTCGCCCAGGCATCTGTCTCCAGGGCACCTGGCTCAGACAATCTCTGTCACCACCAGTATCATCAGAGAGAACGTGAGACCTAGAAGGGCCACCGAATTCGTCTAAGACCCAAGATTAGGAGCAGAATGAGTTGCAGGTCAGGCAGTGATTGGGAGTTAGCTTGCTACTTTTCTTTTCTTTTTTTCTATAAATAAAGAACTGTGATTGCATTAATATACACAGCTATGATTTAATTAAAAAAAGAAAGAAAAAACAGTGCTTCCAAATGTCCCCCAAATGTTTACAGCATAGTCTGAATATTCAGAAGTGGTAATTATCCATTTTTTTTATCGTTTGCATTTTTTTTTATTTTTACATATACATGTGTTTATTAGGTACTAATTTCCTTTCCTTTCCTTTTTTTTTTTTTTGATAGAATGAAAAGAAAATAGAAACTTTAAAAAAATAAAATAAAATAATGCCACAGAGGTAGCAATAAAAATCAGGACAATGGTGCCATTTGTAAACAAAGGAAGACATTGTTTCTACAAAGGATGGAATGGTACTACTTTTCAAATACTGCAGTCCGTATATAGGGATGACTAAATTAAGTATTGGTGGCATTATGAAAGCACTTTTAATGGAGTAGTAGGCATGAGACTACAGTAAGTTAAAATGTAGTAGGAGAATATAGCAGAGAAAGCCACTGTAGGAATAGCCTTCAAGAATTATGGGTTTTGACCAGGCATGGTGGCTCACCCCAGTAATCTCAGCACTCTGGGAGGCCGAGGCGAGTGGATCACTTATTGCTCAGGAGTTTAAGACCAGCCTAAGCAAGAATGAGATCCCATCTCCACTAAAAATAGAAAAATTAGCTGAGCCATGTGGCCCATATGTGTAGTCCCAGCTACTTGGGAGGCTGAGGCAAAAGGATCTTTTGAGCCCAAGAGTCTGAGATGGCACTCTACTCAGTGAGACTCTGTCTGAAAAATAAAATAAAATAAATGAAAAATAGGGCGGTGCCTGTGGCTCATAGAGTAGGGCGCTGGCCCCATATACCAAAGGCAGCGGGTTCAAACCCGTCCTCAGGCGAACTGCAAAACAGAAAAATAGCAGGGCGTTGTGGCGGGCGCCTGTAATCCCAGCTACTCAGGAGGCTGAGGCAAGAGAATCACCTAAGCCCAGGAGTTGTACGTTGCTGTGAGCTGTGTGACGCCACAGCACTCTACCCAGGGTGATAAAGTGAGACAGAGTCTCAAAAAAAAAAAAAGAAAAAAAAGTCAGAGGTGGCGGTTTCAAATGCAGCCCTAGCCAAAATAAATAAATAAATAAATAAATGAAAAATTAAAAGAATTATGTGTTTCATTATGGATGGATTCTATTGATAGGCCTACATTTCATTAATGTTTCCGTTGAGGGTGGCGCCTGTGGCTCAAAGGAGTAGGGTGCCGGCTGCATATGCTGGAGGAGGCAGGTTCAAACCCAACCCCAGCCAAAAACTGCAAAAAAAAACAAAGGTTCCTTCAGCTACATCTAAGCTGCTATTAATCCCAGTCTGTATTTTTTACCTGACACATTTTGGTTTTTATATCTAGAAGTTCAATTTGGGCCTTTTTAATATATTCCATATTTCTACTTAACTTTTTGAACATATGTAATGTACTTCAATAGCCATTTGATGAATTTGTCTGCTAATTATGTGTGAGCGCTGGGGTGGTATCAATTGTGTGAAGAGTTTGTTATTTTAGAGCAGTGCAGATTTTGAAGAGCCTCTGATGAGCTTTTCCTAAGAAATAACAACTGAATGAATTCCCCAGTCATCAGCTGGGAAAGCACAGGCTGAGGAGGTCGGATGGAAAAGGTGCGTGTGACCAGCACGTGTCTTGGGGGGTGAGGGAGTGGGGTCAGCGCGGGTTGAGTCCCTACTCCCTGAGATGAAACTTGAGGGGCCCAGGACAAGCGGGGAGCCCCTTTAGCACAGGTCGGGGTTGCAAAATGGGCACAATCGTGTTCCTGCTTGCCTTGGCCTCCCTGCCCTCCGCCTGTCCAGATACTCTGCCCCTCTGAGAACCCCCAGGCCTCCACTGAGCACTGTTCAGCAATCCCCACAGCCCCAGCCCACACCAGCTCCAAACCATTTCCCCCCGATAACCCCAGGTAAGTTATGAAATCCTGCCTTGATCGGGTCGATCCATCACGCCAGACCAGGAGGGCTTCTAGGGCAGGATTCAGGACGTGGGCCTTTGTCCCACCCTATGTTGGGAGGGAGAATGAGGGAAAGAAAACAAGACAGACACTTGCTGTTGGGCACCTGTGAGGCAGGTCAGGACACTGGGCTCATGTGTGTGAGGGCGGGAGAAGTCTGTTACCTTCATGGTCGCTGCAGAAAACAAGGAGGCCAGATTCAAAGTCAAGTCAGCCTAAGCACAGCACACCGGGGAAAGGAAAATCTACTCCAGGCAAGGAGTTCAAAGACATTTGATGGAATTATATGAATTTTCTGATGGGAAATGGGGCCGTGGAAAACCTTTGCAGGGCCTAGAGCAAGGATTGCAAAAGTCACATATACTTCTAAAGAATTCAAATAAAACAGAAGCGTTTAAAACAGGAAATATTAGTGGCTGGTATTCATTCTTAGGTATCTCTACTGTTAACAATTTAAGCATATTTCCAGACATTTTGAATAGACATACATATTAGATAGAGACAGGTAAATGAAAAGCAGATAAATCCACATGAATGATTTTTTCCTATTATATTTTTCCTCTTTTATATACTTCTCCAATTAGTATCTCATTTTGTTTAGAATCTGAAAAATTTATGCAACCATTTAATAAATATTTATTCCTCACTTCTTACTTATGAAATAATATACTAGACACTGGAGACAAAGCAATTAAATATCAACAGAATTTTAGTTTCCAATTTTTTGCTATAACAAACCATACTCTAATAAATACCTTTGAACATGTATCTTCAGAAACTTGTGCCCAAATTTCTGTAGGAAAAAGTCCTAGAAGGTGAATTGATGGATCAAAGCTTATGCTTATTACAGACTTAAAACTTATTATCAAACTGCTCTCAAAAAAACAGACATTTCACATTTTCACCAAAATACGAAATTTATATTCACCCACATCTTAGTCGGCAGTATCACTCTTTTCATACTTTTACAATCTGATGGATGAAAACTAACAATGTGTTTTTTACATTTTCCCTTTAGAAGTTCTTTCAAGATTGGTTTAACAGCACATGGCTTTAGCTACTTGGCTTTCTTCTTTAGTGGATTGCCTATTACACGCTTTTCTATTTTTTATTATTACTTTTTTTTTTTTTTTGAGACCGAATCTCACTATGTTGCCCTCAGGAGAGTGCTGTGGCATCCCAGCTCACAGCAACCTCTAACTTTTGGGCATAAGCGATTCTCCTGCCTCAGCCTCCCAAGTAGCTGGGAGTACAGGTGCCCACCAGGACACCTGCCTATTTTTTTGTTGTAGTTGTTGTCATTGTTTAGCAGCCCCAAGCTGGGTTCCAACCGGCCAGCTCTGGTCCATGTGGCTGGCACCCCAACCACTGAGCTACGGTCGCTGAGCCATTTTTCTATTTTTTAGAAAATAAGTTTATCATTGATTTGTGGGACCTCTTTATATGTTAAGGACTTCAAATCCTTCGTCATGTACATTGCAAATATTTTTATCTGATTTTATTATCTTTCAAACTTCTTTATGATAGGCATTCTTGAACAGAAATTTAAAATATTATCATTGTTATTGTTATTATTATTATTATTAGAGACAGGATCATACAGTCACCCAGGCTGGAGTGCAGTGTAGCTTACTGTAACCTCCAACTCCTGGGCTCAAACAATCCTCCTGCCTCAGCCTCCCAAGTCCTGGAGACTAGATATACCCACCACCAAGCCTGGCTAATTTTTTTTATACAGGGGGAATGGGGAAGGTGATGTCTTGTCACTTTGCCCAGGCTGGTCTCAAATCCTGGCCTCAAGGATCCTCCCACTTCAGCCTCCCAAAGTGCTGAGATTACAGGTATAAACTACTATACCCGTCCAGAAATTTAAAATACTATGTCATCACATTTATCTATTTTATCTTTCATGATTTGTGGTTTTCATATCTTGCTAGAAAGATTTCTTATTTGTAAATCGACAGGCTAATCAAGAGTTTTGATTTATGGATGCTGATTCTAATATATACGGAGATTATGGTACATTTGGGGGACACAAATATAACTTTGTGAGTCAACTTGGGGTTTTTTGTTTCTGTTTATTTAGAGATAGGGTCTTACTCTGCTGTCCAAGCTAGAGAGCAGTTGTACAATCAGAGCTCACTGCAGCCTTCAGCTCCTGCTCTCACGTGATCCTCCTGCCTTAGCCTCCCAAAGTACTGAGATTTACAGGTATGAGACCCCAGCCACAAGCTCTCTTTAAATTCTATAACTACAATATAATATTAAACCAAATAATGAAAAAATTATAGAAATAAGAATGCAAATGCTACATTCAATTAAAAGTGGATATCTAATTCATTCTTTTTCAGTAGGCTTTTAAAATAATTACATATGTAGGGCGGCTCAGCCCATATGTACCTCTGGCTCAGTGGGTAGGGCACTGGCCCCATATACCAAGGGGGCAGGTTTGAACCTGGACCTGGCCTAACTGCAACAAAAAAAATAGCTGGGCATTGTGGTAGGCACCTGTAGTCCCAGCTGTTCAGGAGGCTGAGGCAAGGGAATCACATAAGCCCAGAAGCTGGAGGTTGCTGTAAGCTGTGATGCCATAGCACTCTACCAAGAGTGATAAAGGCTCAGCGCCTGTGGCTCAATGGGCTAAGGCACCAGCCATGTACACCTGAGCTGGTGGGTTCAAATCCAGCCCGAGTCCACCAAACAACGACGGCTGCAACCAAAAAATGGCCGGCCATTGTGGCGGGCACCTGTAGTCCCAGCTACTTGGGAGGCGGAGGCAGGAGACTCGCTTGAGCCCAGGAATTGGAGGTTGCTATGAGCTGTGATGCTACCACACTCTATCCAGGGTGACAGCTTGAGGCTTTGTCTCAAAAAAAAAAAAAAAAAAAAGAGTAATAAAGCAAGACTCTGTCTCTAAAAAAAAATAATAATAGGGTGGTGCCTTTGGCTCAAAGGAGCAGCATGCCGGCCCTATATACTGGAGGGGGTTCAAACCCAGCCCCAGCCAAAAACTGCAAAAATAATAATAATAATAATTATAAATATATGCAATGCCTATTTATTATAATGAGGAGATTATATAATAGCACAAAAGATAAAAGTTTCCCTTAATTACATTCCTTTTTTTTTTTTTTTGAACCACAGGCGCCGAGCCTTAATTACATTCCTTAATTGCATTCCCACTTAGTTCATATTTTACAATTTTTCTTTCCAGTCTTTTTTCTAGACATGCGTACTTACGTTCTTGTAGTGTTTTTTCTCAACAAAATTGGGTCTGTGCTCTTTTAGAATGGACTTTTTTTATTAACTAAATGTCAGATTGTGAATTTGGAGGGAGGGCTGAATAACTGTTGTGTACTCCATTACACAGTCTATGATTGATTTATCTATCAGTATTTGCTTCCTAAAGAAAGTCTTTTAAGATGATAAGCTATATCTCCAAACAATCTTCTTTTAAAAATCTCTCTGTGCTTTGATCTTTTATCACCTCACTCTTTGTTTATTCTCGTAGGTAATTGTGGAGCTGGACTATCTTCGAAAGGCTTTACTTCCACGCATTCTCTTTTCTGCCTTATCACCATGCCTTTCTTTTCTGTAAGTTTTTACTTTTTTGAGATAGATTCTCACTCTGTTGCCCTAGGTAGAGTGCCGTGGTGTCAGCCTAGTTCACCACAACCTCAAACTCTTGGGCTCAAGCCATCCTCTTGCCTCAGCCTCCCAGGTAGGTGGGACTGCAGGTACATACTACAATCCCCCACTAATTTTTCCATTTTAGACCCAGTCTCACTCTTGATCAGCCTGATCTCGAACTCCTCGGCTCAAGCAATCCCCCCTCCTCAGCCTCCTGGAGTGCTAGCACCATGGCGTTCGTGAAGACCCAGGTTTAGCTGCACTCTGAGTGCCATCTCAATGGGATACAGCCTGCTCTGTGCTTCTTAAGAGTTTTGTATAAAGTTTTGTATAAAACTAGTCTATTTCCCTGTGGACTTCCACACCATCTCATTTCAGAAATACTCTCTTTATGAAGGATCTCTCACTTGAGTGCTTCTCGATATATCGTCACACCAGTTGTCCTCCAGTTTCCCACAAATCTAATCAGATTTGTCCAGCCAGGACAGCCAGGTCAGCTGAACTGGGCCTGGTGGTCAGTAGATCCTGCAGCTAGATGGCGCTCACATCCACACATTTCTAAGGAATCGGGAGGGGCTGTTAAAGATGTTTTCCATTAGTCCCCAGTCTTGAGTTTACAGCCTTGCAAGGAGGGGGGACCAATATTCTCAGGCACATGAAATAACTGCAAAGAAATGGTAAGGTGTGAATTTTCCACATAAATCTAACATGCAATGAGTACTGCGTGTTGGCTGCTCTTCTAAGCCCTAACTCCCCCACCCAGCACCTCTAGAGACGAGTAGAGTGCAATTAAACCCTCCCTTTACAGAGCAGCACTAACGGTTTTAGTAATCTTCCCAGGTCACCGGGGCAAAGGCTCAAGTCAGCCCAGGCCTCTTACTCCAAAACTGCAGTTAATCCCCAGCGGTGAGCCCCAGGGAGCCAGGGGTGCTGGGAGAACACCCTGGCCACTGTCCACACCGAGCTCTGGATTGTTGGACAGCAGTTTCCCAAGCATGAACCATCATGGCTTTCTACGTTCCAGAATTTCCCTAAGGATAACACAGGAGAGTTATAGGACCCTGGTCAACTATACAAGGGCAGATTCGGGATTCGTGGATCATAAAGCTTATTTACAGAGGAAGGGAACTCTTTAAGAAAAGGAATTCAAAATAGGAGTACAAAAATAGGCATAAAAGTGGATATTTACTTAGAATGAAAAATGAACTCACAACAAATCATACATCTTTTAAAAATGATGATACCACAAACATAAAATCCTGGAAAATTCCCTGACTTCTGACAGACCCTGTCTGTGCTTTTCACTGCACACCTTTTGTATGACCACCTCCTCACATAACTACAATCTTGCAATGTCATTTTATGGGGAAGAAGAGAAAGCAATTCAAATGCAGTTTCTTTGTCTTTTCTTTTTCTTTTTTTTTTTAGAGACAGAGTCTTACTTTGTCACCCTCAGTAGAGTGCGTAGCATCACAGCTCACAACAGCCTCAACTCTTGGGCTTCAGGGATTCTCTTGCCTCAGCCTCCTGAGTAGCTGGGACTACAGGCGCCCGCCACAATGCCCGGCTATTTTGTTGTTGTTGTTGCAGTTTGGCCAGGGCCAAGTTCGAACACGCCAGTATATGGGGCTGGCACCCTACTCACTGAGCCACAGGCACTGCCCTCAAATGCATTTTCAAATCCTGTTGGATGGAATTACATTTATGCTATGTACAGTAACTTAAGGATAAACATGTGCAGAAGCTTTGTCACAGGAACACTGCCATTGCTTTGCTGTGATTTTGATGCTTCTGAGTGTCATTTTTCCTAAACTTCATCAGGACAAGTTCTATTGGCTATGCTAACACTGATCCAATATGTTGATAGATATAAAAATGTAGTTTGGCATGCATCAGAATAATACTTCATAGTTTATAGTATTGCCACACACACAAGAATTCTCATCAATTCTATTTTGTACTGATTCCTATTTTGAAGGTTTAGTGGTGTGGTCCATTGTAATTGTGTATACCACATTGAGTATTTCCCTGAAGATAAATGCAGTCTTCACTAGACATGAGGAGCAGATAGATATTCTGTTCATAATTGTATAAGGCTAATGATTGAAAGAACATTCTATAGACTGTCTTCTCGTTTTGCTCATTTCAATATTTGCCTTTTATTTATTTGGAGACAGGGTCTCTCTCTGTTGCCCAGAATAGAGTGCAATAGCTTCACCGTAGCTCACTGCATCCTCAGGGAATCCTCCTGCCTTGCCCCTGAGTATCTGGGACTACCACACCCATCTAATTTTCCTATTTTTTTTAGAGATGAGGTGTCATTCTTGCTCAGGCTAGTGTTGAACTCATGACTTCAAGTGATCCTCCTGTCTCAGCCTCCCACAGGGTGGAATTACAATTGTGAGCCACTACCCTGAACTGCAACTCTTGCTTCCTCTGCATCACCCACGCACTGCCAGTGTCAGACACAGCAGACACATTTGTGTCACAATAGGACCCGTCCTGCCACTGACCATGCGTTGGTTCCTGGAAGATCTTTCTAACCCACAAGGACATGCCGATGAGTGTGAACCATACAAATAGATCCCACTACCTCCGAAACAAATAAATCTCCAACTCAACTTCTCCTGAGTTGGATTCCCCCAAACACCCATGACCATACAACTCCTCAAGGGGAAAGGACCAGCAAGGGAATCGAAGTGGGGGAAGCAACATCTTCAGCCCATCGCAGCTAAACGTGGCTGTCACATGTTCACCAAAAGCAAAGAACCACGTGGACCCGTGTGCGAAGGCACGTCTGGGGTCTTAGAGGTTGTCCCTACATCTAGCAAGTCATAAAGCTGAAACTTCCTTCCTGCACAGTAAATCTCCTCTGCCTGTAGTGAGCATGGTCATTGAATGAGACCCAGGCTGGGACGTGAGCCATCGCTAGGTTCCACCAGACAGAGGACTAGGAAGGCAGCCTCAGCCACAGAGTCCTGCCATCCGCCAAAAGTAGAAGCGCGTATGGGGATGTGAAATGTGCTCTCCTGCCCATGAAAACATTTTTCCATTGCTGGCTTTGAGCTACCTAAGAAGAGCCAATGGTAATATATTTATACATCAGGAAGGAATGAGAAGTGAACTTTCCTTCTCCACCCCTCCTCCTATCATAATCAGCACATAATCATCCCTAACCCAGGATCAACCAGAGCTGCAGGCGTTCAGCACACAGCGTCCACCACCCACCTCGGACCCACCTGGGGAACCAAGAACTGTGGCTTTGTGCCCCAGGAGGAGGGGAGGCGAGGGAAGAGGGCCTGGCCCGAGCCCCGGTTTCCAGGGTGGCTGTGGGAAGCAAAGCCTGTGAATTCCTGTCCACCAGTCTGAGGGGCAAACCCAGGTCCAGTGCCACCTCCTTTCACCGGTGCCACTGAGAGGGGAGTGGGAGGCAGTTTTTCTGCCAGAGGCCGCCCCCCAGCCCCTCATCTGGAAGCCTCTGCGCCGATCCTGGCCACGTTCTTCCGCCTGTGTCTTCAACCTGCTGCCTTGAATCTTCAGATCGGCCCCTCTGGCCCCCTAGCTCTATTTTTAGGGTGTCAGAGAAATGGTCCCCGAAGGGCCTTGAGTGTGAGGACTCTTCACGGACTACTTCAGGGAACTCTGAGGTCAGGACGGGGTCAGGCCACAGTGGCTACGGCGATCGGACTGTGGTCTACCCGGGAAAACACCAAGACACGGGGGCCCGGGGGCACTTAGTCCCCATTTGTTTGTGCCTCCTGATTGCCAGCCGTGCTCCTACAAGCCCGAGTAACTGAGCACCTCAGGGTGCCTGCCGCAGTCCACCGTCTCCCAATCACAAATGTAATTACCTTCTTTTGGTTTCTCAAGTTCCTGTAAGTTTATGTCTAGCAAATCTGCAATTTGTCTTTTACTCAAATTCCACCTTGACTCTAGAACTCACCCAGGTCAGTCCCCTGACCCACTTGTAGCAGAGCAGCTTTGACTGACGGCAGCTCTGCGTGGGCCGGGTGGGGGCATGAGCAGATAAGGGGGCAGGTAAGGAGTAATTAACAGATGCCTTGTTAAATTCTTTTCGGAATATGGTTTAAAGCAGGAATCTAAAGTGTTCTTTTCTTTTCTTTTTTGTGGGGGAGGGGCAGAGTCTTATTTTGTGCCCCCAGCTAGAATGCAGTGCATCATAGCTAATCGCAACTTCAGACTCCTGGGCTCAAGTCATCTTCCTGCTTCAGCCTTCCGAGTAGCTGGGACTACAGGCGTCCAACACAATACCTGGCTACTTTTTAATTTTATTTTTTTTAGTGTCACTTTGCTTAGGCTGGTCTCAAACTCCTGAGCTCAAGCAATCTTCCTGCTCCAGCCTCCCAGAGTGCAAAGATTATTATGCTGAAATTACACTGCTTTAACCTGTAGGGCTAGATGCATTTCTCCTAAATCCAACCCCCTTCCCTGTCCCCCTGTCCCCTCACTCTTCTTCTCTGGCAGATAAAGAATAACAGGACATGACCTTGACTGTCCCTTGAGGACTCGCATTCTGTGTAGGGAAACAATATTGATGGCTCCAGAATGAGGGAAGTGCTCACTGCAGGTACTCAAAACAGCGTGATGAAATAACAACTTTAAATACAATCTAAGGTTTTTACCAAACAGCTTCTCTATAAACTATTCACAGCTCTACAAGAGGATTTCAACACCCCCCACGTGTGTACACACCACTCACTCCTCCACCAATGCGTCATCCTGCTCTTATTTGCAGTTAAAACTGTACAAAGTAAAACTCAGACACGGTGATCTCATCCAAGTTACCTGGAAACCAAGAGCTAGCAATTTGAGTCACTGCTTTTATTTTATTTTGTAGAGGACAAAAATGAGGTGGGGCAGGTGCTAATGCCATAAACAATTCCTAGAAATTTGAAGCCATTTGAGAACAACTAGAATTTAGAAAAAAAATTTTTTTGAGACAGAGTCCCACTCTGCTGCCTCTGGGTAGAGGGCTGTGGCATCATAACTCACAGCAACCTCAAACTCCTAGGCTCAAGCGATCCTCCTGCCTCAGCCTCCTCCTCCTCCTCTGTCTTTCTCATCTTCTTGAGACTCCTTAATGAGCGATGCAAATGGTCTGAGTGGGGGTGAGAAGCTGAGATGTCTGTTGAGAGCAGAGAGAAGGGAGCGGGGACACTGCCTGAAGGACCCGCAACTTCAGAGTACAAGGCTTCCGCTCTGTGGAAAGTGGAGGGGCAGATGCTAGAATGGAAGTTTTTAAGCCAGAAACAGTGTCTGCAATCCTGGCACTTTGGGAGGCCGAGGCAGGAGGATCACTTGAAGCCAGGAGGTCAAGAACAGCCTGAGCAAGAGCAAGCAAGACCCTATCTCTACAAAAAATAAAAAAATTAGTCAGGCGTCATGGTGTGCATGTGTAGTCCCAGCTACCCAGGAGGCTGAGGTGGGAGGATGGCTTGAACTCAAGAGTGTGAGACCATGGTGGTGCCCATAGCTGAGTGGGTAGGGTGCCGCCACATATTTCCCAGGCTGGTGGGCTGGAACTCCGCTGTGCAGATGGGGTAACTAAGGCCGAGAGGTGCTACTTAACATGCCCAAGGTCTCCTAGTAAATGGCAAAGATGTGAGTGCAAGTCTCACTCCAATTCTCACACCCTTTTCTACACCAGTGTTTTCCAGCCATTTTTATCTCAGGGCGCAATGGGACCTATAGTTAAACCTCCATGGCATTATGTTGCTCAAAAACACTAAAAAGGATATACTTACTGTGCTTTGAACTTCTTTTGAAAATAATTTAATTACTAATCTTTCAAAGTTTCCATGGCACACCAGCATGACACAGCACATGGCTGAACACTGTTACTGGAGGTTTCACTCCATCAGAAGAGGCTACAGAAACCCTCAGGAAACCCCGCTGACAGCAGCGTCTGCTAAACCTCCCAGGCCAACCAAGCTTTGGCCACATTAGGTAAATCTTTTGCTAATTTGGGCCACCTGGTTGCAAAGATTCACAGCAACCTGTTGATTCCAGTACATTTATTAAGCACTTACCATCCCAATGACATTCTCTGGAAGCTTCTATTGTCTAGCTAGACATAAATGAAATTGGGGCCAAATCCATCATTTATGAAACCAGACGGCCCAAATTCACGTGCCAGTTAGATGTTGTACAGATTCTTTTTCCCTCTCCATTGGTTATTCGGCAATGGGCAAGACTTGGGAGGTCTTGGCCCTGACTGTCTCCAAAGGCCCCCTTCCCCAGAAGCATTGGAGTGAACCTAGGGGAAGATGACTGCTCAGGGACCTAAGAAACTTGGGGGAAGATTTGGATGATGTCCAAGGCTTTACAAGTGATCTCCTCCTCTTCTTTTATTGGATGCCATCAACCAAGGGGTGCTCAGGAATGTGTTAATAATTCCCAGGAGAAGTCGGCCAGGATTACGGAGTCATGACTGATGAGGCTGCTGTCTGGCATCCCTCCCCGCTGTTCAATAATGCCTTCCAGAGAGCGCTTTATGAAGATCGATAGATTATGCTGCTGAGCCCAAGAAATTGGCACTACGTCAATGAAAACAGAGGCTGGCTTATTTTGCATGCCACTCTATTTTTCATTATGCTCCACAATAACTTATTATTAAATGGAAATGAATTTGCCATTAGGGACTAGATACTATTTAATAACTGTTCAGCAACGTTTTATGATTTAATTTTTTTTTAATCATAACAAGTGCACCAGCCATGTGAGTAAATGTCATACTGGATTAGATGAGATTGGATTTTCTAGAACACTCTTAAATTTTTCATAGAATTTGGTCATTAATACTCAATATGGTTTGAAGCTTGGTTTGCAAAATTCTAACTTTGAATTAGCCATATTAAAAACAGGGAAAGTGAAGTGAGCTCTCCCCATAGTGCTCCTGGGAAATGTGCGCTATGGAAATGTATAGCCTGAGGCCTAGTATGGTGGGTCACTTTGTAATCCTAGCTCTCTGGCAGTCTCAGGCAGGTGGATTGCTTGGGCTCAGGACTTTAAGATCAACCTGAGCAAGAGCGAGACCCCACATCTACTAAAAATAGAAAAACTAGCTGGGCATAGTGGCAGGTGCCTATAATCCCAGCTATGCAGGAGGCTGAGGCAGGAGGATCACTTGAGCCCAAGAGACTGAGGTTACTGTGCACTGTGATGCCATGGCACTCTAACCAGGGTAGTAGGGTGAGACTGTCTCAAAAAAAAAAATGTATAGGCTGGCATAGCACCTTCCAGGGGCTTCCTGTAGGGGCGAGGAGGCTTTCTGGATAGCAGCTTCTCCAAAGAGTATGTCAATGCTATTTTGCAGTAACAAAATGCTCCAAATTTCAGTAGCTTAAAATGATGAAGATTTGGTTCTCGCTTGTGATACACGTCCATTGCAGGGCTGTAGGTCTATCACGGGTTACCTGGGAGGCCAGGATCTGATCATGGTGGCAATGGGCAAAAAGAGCCTGGGGGAGGGTTTCAAATCAGCAATTAAAAGCTTGACCTGGAACTGGTCCCCTGACCCCAAATAACTACAAGGGGTGGGCAGGGACCAAGAATGACAATTTTCCTATGCGCTCTAAAGGCAGAAGCTGCGTATTTGGTACTCAGTCTAAATGAGCACTAATGTGCGATCAGAACGAGGGTTTCCTTACAAATTCACAGTTCAAGAGCCTCCTGCGCTCTGGGAGAGCCGCCCACCTTCCCCGTCCTCTCTTCTCCCTGTGCTCACGGTGTCCAGGCAGCCTTGCCCGCTGGCGAAAGCAGCACTGGGTCAGAGAACACTCCCACACTCCTACCTCTCCCAGTGTCCGTCAGCCCAGGACAGTGGACACCATGTGACTTGTAACTTTAATTAATTTCAATTCAGTTATGTCTCACCACCCAGGGGTGAGCCAGCCAGGGAGGGCACCTGTCCCATTCGTCATTGCTAAGACCTGTCCTCTCAGCAAATTGAAAATTACCAGGGTGTTTATGAATGGTAATTACCATTAGAGCTCAGAGCATATAGATAACTAATGACCCTTACTTTACACCTGCACAAAGCCAAAGTGGACTTTGAACTCACACTATTTAACATTTCTTAGCATTTTTGAAACAAAGTGCATCGGGAATGAATTCCCACACTAAGTATTGCCTACTTTTCAAACATGGATACCTCATGATATATATATGCAACGATTGTCTACACGGCTTGGGCATCTGGATGGGTGAACCTAAAAGAAATGGTATCAAGTAAGGACCCTCTGGATGGCCTACTGAGTGCTCTGAGTGACACTTTGCAGGAATAGCTATCCTCTCTGAACAGTGAAATCAAAACCTAAATGTTTGGCTCGGTGCCTGTAGCTCAGCAGCGAGGGTGCCAGCCACATAAACCTGAGCTGACAGGTTCGAATCCAGCCCAGACCCACCAAACAACAATGACAACTACAACCAAAAAAATAGCCGGGTGTTGTGGCAGGTGCCTGTTGTCTCAGCTACTTGGGAGACTGAGTTAAGAGAATCGCTTAAGACTAAAAATTTGAGGTTGCTGTGAGCTGTGACTCCACTGCACTCTATCAAGGGTAACATAGTGAGACTCTATCTAAAAAAAAAAAAAAAAAAGTCTAAATGTTTCCCTGGAGAAAAGAAAGTATTTTGCAAATGCCCTTATTAGAAGTTCCCTCAGTGTCTCGCATTCCTCCAGAAGCACATCCTGAGACAGAATGAGTAGGCGTGACAGACTCA
>CAUYON010082866.1:0-18612 GCA_963573935.1 Arctocebus calabarensis
AGAATTGAGACACAATACTAATACTGTAGGAATTGGTGAGGCCTTGACTTAAAACTTTCTTTGTACTGTGATTTCCTTTTGGGTGTATTTTGCTAAGTGAAACTTGTTAAATTTTTTTGTTAACTAAATTTTTTTCTTAAAATAAAGATTTTTCCACAATAAAAAAAAAACCTAGGTATTATCTTAAGAACTGTGCTAAGACTGTAAAATGTTCTCATTGTGTGAACCTTAGCCATGAAATCCAGAACTTGTAGATATTTGTAGGTGACTGATAAATAGTTTCATTCTCTTACTCTTCTCTCTTAGGATCCAACCTTGACTCTGTCCCCTGTCAGTGTAGGAAAGCCAGAAAACCACAAACATATGCAAGGTGGCTGAGGTCATGCAGAAGCTGATGATGGAGATTTCTATGAAAAACTATGTAAAACATACAGACTGGCAAAACCATTATATGAAGCCACAAAGGAAGGAGAAAAAGGGCCAATTGAGTAGAAATACAACCAAACAAAAGCCTTCAAGATGCTAAAGGAAAAACTGGGCGGCCATGGTGCTGGGCTTCCCTGACTTGGCTAAGCCTTTGACCTGTACATATCGGGAAAAATAGAACAGCTGAGGAATGCTCACTCAGAATGGAGCATCTTGGGCAAGAACAGTGGCTTATTTGTCTAAGCATCTTGATGGGGTTGGATGCATGAGGCATGCACTTAGGATAGAAGAAAAAAAGAAAATTAAGAAGCTTCTGGGTAGAAACTATCTTTGCCAAAAAAGTCAGTCAGCATTGTGAGATGTGCAACCAACAAAATACTAACCGGGGGCCCTCCCTGCTGCCTGAAATTCTGTCCTACAGGGAAGCCCCTTTGGAAGATGTGCAAATGGAATATCCTGAGCTGCCCAGATATGGAAGAAATTGGTACTTACTAGTTTTGGTCTTCACGTACTCAGGATAGGTGGACGCCTTCCCCACCAGGCCTGATGCAGTAAAAGTGTTGCCCAGAGAAATCATCCCATGGTTTAGGTTGCCTCTCTGGTTCAGATCTGAGCAGATTGGCCTTCGTAATAGAGATAGTGCAATGACAGCTAAATCTTTGAATATTACCTGGACACTGCATGTGATATATACGCCCCAAAGCTCAGGCAGGTAAGTGCACAAAAGGGACATAAGAGCAGGAATCAGCAAACTCTGCAAGGAAGCAAAACGTAATTGGGTACAGGCCTTGCCACCGGTCTTGTTCACTCCATTCTAAGGAGTCAGGGTACTCTCCTTGTGAAATAATGTTTCACAGGCCTCCACCAATGCTGAGCAATATAGCAGAGACTCCTAAAACCTGGGAAAGACTGAACTGAACAGGCAGTTAGAAGCCCTAGGAAGAGAAGCAAGAAAGATCTCCACTTGGGTAATTAACTGTGTTCTGTTTAGTCTTTTGGGTCTGTACATCCTTTGTCTCTGGGGTATCAAGGGGATCAAGTCTAGGTCAAGGATCAGAACCCAGTCCCCCTGAAACCAAAGTAGAAAAGGACTTTACACCATCATCCTCACCCCATGCATGGCAGTGTATATGGAAGGAATCTTTGCCTCGATCCATCACAGGTGGCTGAAGAGAGATTCAGTGCCCCTTGAGAAGCAAAGGTAAGTTTTAAGACGGTCAACATGCCCTGCTCCAGCCACATACTGGGAGCCAGCTGGTTAATCCACCGCTGCAGCCCAAAGAAATTCCTCACAGGACTTATCTTAATTGGTCTTTGGAGTTTGGGAAAGGGAGACGAGGAATGTGATCTGGGCATCCACGACACTAGGATGGGACAAAAGGTGCCTCCTTTATAGCTTTTATGGATGTAAAGGCACCCAAAAGGCAGCTTGTACTCCTAATCAGACATAGTACTCAACATATGACACAGGGAAAGTGAAAACTCACATGCATATTAGGCCCCCACCTCCACCACGGTGCAATTAAGGCCTGGGTAGAGGAGCCCAAAGGAATCACAGTCCCTGAAATCTGCATGCTGGTCCAGACCAGGGAAACAGGAAAGTCCAGACAGGTAATGCTGAGGCTTACTGCCTGCAGCGCCGTGCCAGGTGAGAAAGAAACTACAGACGAGACCAGAAATACCTCTGTGCCTTGGATTTTGTAGAAAAGTAGTGTAAGGTCAAATGTGAAAGGTGAAAATGTGTGATAGAGAGCACCCAAGACGGGGAGGACTGCAGCAAAAGAAATGTGCTCAAAAGAAGTAGTGAAGGCAGATGGCTCCATGGACTCAGTCTTGCAAATTAATAACCAAGTAAAATCATAGGAAACGCTACCGGCTCCTACAGAAGCAACCTGACACTGAGAACCCAAATTAAAATACCTATGAAGTCTCAAAAGGGGGGGATGAGAGGATACCTAGGAGGGATGAAGTCTAGGAGAGCAGAGGGCTTCCCAAGGATACACCTGCAGGGTCTTCCCCTTGGTGACTCAGCTCTTAGGAATTTATAGACTTACCTTCCCGGGACCTGGGAATTTCTGCTTCTGTGAAATCCTGTAGTTGTGAGGAGGCTGGAGCATCTCCAGCTTTATTCCAACTGACCAGTGAGAAAGGTACCCGTGGGCTGGAACTTTTTGACTGGAAATAAAAAGGAAAAGACCAAGCCAGTCGAGGAGTGCAGCCATTTTGAATTCTCCTATGCCCTTCACTCCACTGGCTGAATCAAAGCCTCTTCCTCTTAAATATCATATTTGGGTGTTTGTTCTCTCCACCTTATTTTACTGTAACATTTTGACACAAAGGTACTAGTCACTCCATGAGAAAAGCAACATTGTATATAAAACTTAGTATTTCTTTTTCCAAACTGCAATGGTAAGATTTTAAAGGATTTAAGTTTGGGGTAAAGTGATCTGATTTATGTTCTCTAAAGATTATGTTGGCTGTTGGAGGTAGGCTAGAAGGTTGCGTTCTAAAAGGGAAGCTTCCCGGTTAAACTAGCCAAGAAGAAAAGTGGGTTAACTTGAGACTTGTTTAGATTGGATGTGTGGAATGAAGGCAGGGAGGGGTCATGGTATGCCTCGCTCTTTAGGGTTAGTAATTGAGTGGGAGGTCTTGCTAAAAATTTATGTGGAAAGCCTAGGAGGGTGTTAAGCTGAGGGGCTTATGTATAAGAACTGTGTTTCGTACTTGTTGAGTTTGGAATGTCCATTAGTTGTAGATATCAGCTATAACAGGGGTCCTCAAACTTTTTAAACAGGGGTCCAGTTCACTGTCCCTCCAACCGTTGGAGGGCCGGACTATAGTTTAAAAAAAAAAACTATGAACAAATTCCTATGCACACTGCACATATCTTATTTTGAAGTAAAAAAAAAAATGGGAACAAATACAATATTTAAAATGAAGAACAAGTAAAGTTAAATGAACACATTTACCAGTATTTCAAGGGGAACTATGGGCCTGCTTTGGGCTAATGAGATGGTCAATGCCCCAGGCATAGGCAGCCACAGCTACTTGTCACGGTATCCTCCACATTGAGTTCACCTCATGACTACGGCCTCTGTGTCCTGGTAGACCGTGAACTGTTGGGAGAACGGGCTCACTTCTCACTCCTGGACGGCTGCCCCGCAGCACAGCAACTCTGCCGAGTGAAGGAATCAATGAAGGACGAACGCAGGGGCCCTCGGGCATCTCTTCTTCATCTCCTCACCCCCCCCACCCTCAGCCCAGTGACCTCCTCCAAAAGCAACAACTTTATCTGTCACTGAACTTCTATGACACAAAGCAGCCACGTGAGCACCCGGGTGCAGAATCCCCCCTACCCCCCTTGGTAAATGTCATTTCTTTTTCTCCTGTCGCCTGTGGCTATGAGGTTCAACCAGAAGGCTACATACACTTGTAATAGGGAAGAGAAAACAAGTTGTTTTGCCAGTGTTTTAATTCAATTCCTTACATTTCTGAGTTCCAGGATGTCTCAGATGAGAGACTTGGGCTGACCATCTCCCCTCAGTAATTCTCTGAGCTGCCACTTGGCGCCTGGGTGGCCATTAACACCAATCTAATAATAAGAAGACAATCTAGTTGAGAATATTTTCCTGGCAGTGCTTGTGTTGATTGTAGTCCACGCTGTATCATTTTTTTAAAAATCATCCTTTTATGTTATCAAGCTCCTCATTTTTATAGTTAAAAACTTCCAATTTTATAATGGCAAAGAATTGGAGACATTTTCCTCCTACCTTTATTCATTCTCCCAAGTGCATACAAATTTTTCTTTAACAATAAGCAATTACGTATTTATCCATAGATTTCTCATATGCTTCTTTTCCCTTAGATATCAGGTCTTTCCCTCAATACATGTTGAACTATCCTTTTTGGTTCAGCAGCATCAAAATTAATGTTTTTTTTCCTGATGTGAACATTGATGTATGTATTTTTCTGTTTTCTAAAATGTTGTTTCTTTGGTATGAGATGAACACCATAGGTAAAATTGTATGGTGTTAGCAATAACACCATTAGGAATAAACTAAAAAGGAGTAAAATCAGTAATTTTAAAATCAAAGGTGGCATCAGACTGGGTTGACCCTCTTGTTGAGATATAATCTCCCTGAAATTGTCCTCCAGCTTCGTACTGTGACCCTTTCCTGGTCACTCCACGGTGACGGGAGTGTGTAAGTCCCTAAAGCTACTACAGGACCCTCTAGAGCTCACCACCTCCCCACACTGACCCTAGTTCCTACTGTTGGCCACCTCCACATGTTGACCAGTTTGTTACGGTTCCTTGGGTGGTCACCTTACAGAGGCTCTCCTGTATTTATACCACTGGGCGCTGTGAGGAGTGGGGTCCCCACACCTTCTCCCCTCCTTATGTTTCTATGGCATCATCCTCACCCACCACCTAAGCATAGTTACCACACACCTACTGTATTTCATGCAGAATCCAAGGGTTCTAAATACCATTTTTTTTGCTGATGGCTCCCAGACGTTTATACCCAAGTCCTGATGTAATGCTAAGCTTCAGCATCAACTTCATCTTCATAGCTCAGGGATCCTCAAACTACAGCCCATGGGCCACATGCAGCCCACCAAGGACATTTATCTGGCTTGCCAGGTGTTTTGGCCACCGCTGCCTGTCCTGCTTAGCCGCTGACTTGTCCCAGGCCACAGTGCACAAGTGTGGAATGTGCACCGCACTCTCTGACTCCCCTCCTTCTCTCTGTCTCTCGACTCGTCCTCTCAGAGACATATCCTAATCTCAGGAACCATGCACTCAAGATGGCAACCATCTTTGGCAGCACTTACGTCTGGGAACAGACTTTTTCCAGAATGAAACATCTGAAATCTCCAACCAGATCTAGACTAACAGATGCACATTTGCATCACTTGTTACGACTAGCAGTGACAAATATGGAACCGGACATTGACCATCTCATTTTCCCAAAGCAGGCAAGGATCTTTTAAATTTTTTGCAAGTTGTGTGCGGATGGGCTTAAACAGGGAGAATTAGACGCCCAGTCTAATCGCTGAGTGTGCTGGGTTTAATTAATGGCTTGTGGGAAAGCTTTTTTGGATTTCCTAAACGAAGTGAATTGAGAAAGGCTAAGGATTAGGCCCACCAAGTTTAAGTCAAGGGAAGAGAAGGGATTTTCAAGCCGACTGTAATTGGCGTTGGGCCTGATTTTTGAGACTAAAGGAATCTTTGACTAACTCTAGAGAAACGTGTCTGTCGGGAGATGCTGGGAGAAGGGGAGTGGAAGTGAGTGGATGCAGGGACCCCGGGACAGAAACCCAACAGGAAATAAATACAGAAGCTTAATTACGATGCTGTGATCATTTCCAGGATTTGAAAGAGAACAGTGCAGTCTAGGTTTCTGTTCCCTTTATAGCTCTGACCTTGATCTTCCTATCTCCTTCATAAACCTCAACTGCTGAGACTGTGAAGGAGGATCCACCCATGCTTTGCTCCTTTTTGCTGATTTTAAAGACGTTATTATATAAGCATTAATTGCATTGAATATAGGTCTGACATGACCCGCCTTATGAGCACGCCCAGACAGCTGCCGGTGCACTTGGTGGAGGAGTGACGGGGAGCTGGGCCCTTCTGAGACCCGTGGCAACAAGCTAAGGAGGGTGCGGAACAACCTGCTCCTTTCAGAGGTGGGAGGACGTCAATTAAGGCGTGGAGTGAACACCTGCTGTGTCTGTGGGCGGTCTGGAGCGGAAATCGCCGACAGAGTGGGCCCCTCCACCCCCGAGGCTTACCCCAGCCTCCTCCTGGAGGGAAAACCCCAGTTCTTTGGGGCAGCCTTCTCACTGCGAGCCCCAGCCCACTGGCTTAGCTACAGCAACGAGGACACGCTCACAGTCTCGCAGATTGCCAGGTGGGAGACACAGTAACGCCGGCCAGGAGTGAAAATCGCTTCTCTCAGCCACCCAGATTCCTCTTCCTCCCAATGCCCTGATAAGGACGCGGGTACAGAGGGAGCTACCAAGGAGCTATTTGTAGACACCTTTGATGGGCTTGCCTGCCTTCCCGGTCTCACCGCAGCGGCCCTGTGGGGTGGGCAAGCTGTGACTATGTTTTAATTAGGGCTTTTAAAATATTTTTATTAGATCGAAAGAAAGATCTGCCCATTGAACATTCCTCAAATCCAGAATGATTAGATGCATCAATTCTGCCCCAGGAACGGTGTTTGCTGCACCTGTGGTTATACTGGAAACCCTTTGTGTCCGCCCTTCAAAAGAGAGTGGGGCTCAGAACCAGTCTGAACTTCTGACAAAAAAAATTAAAAAGGAATGTGTGTAGAAAAGAGCGCAAATAACTCCAGCAGAAGGCTAGAACTGGTAAATAATATCTAAATGTTTGATACTATTTGGGTAAAAGATAAATGCATCAAGAAAACCTTGACTGGCCCGAGTCTCTTGTTGCCACAGAATGAATGTGTCTGTTTTCAAAGAATCAGTATTTAGCTTAGCCGAGAGAATCAAGACATTATTAATTTTGACCAACACCAAAGACATCTAGCTATCACACTTTAAAAACCAAATTTGCGGTGGTTGAATTAAAATACAAATATTACTTTTTCTCTCCACGAATGTCATAAAACCAGATGTCTTACTCACCATATAAATTAGAAGAAATTTACCATGTGTTGAAGGTTGTCCACTCTGAAGTTAGAAATTACTCGCCTTTTAGGAATTTCAACATCTATTGTATTTTTTCCTGCTTTTGCATTATCTTTCATCACTAAAATGACTTCCTACAGGTCTTCTTAGAGAAGTGGCTGAAAAGTCCAGAATGAAGATGTTGATTTGATCGATTTGTGCATAAATCAGCTTGCAAGTGGCTCTGCCCCAAACAGAGAATTATATTAATGTGGAAATATTGGATTAAATGAGTTTACTAGTTCCTGAACAATTCTCTCAATGGGCATAGAATTTCTTTTGTTTGTTCCAGTGTTTTTTAAAGCAAACTCCAACCTTCTTAATTTCCCTCTGATCTGACTTATTATCAACTGTAGGCTTGACAGATGAGTTGTTCTAAGAGTATCAGCTTCTGTTCTCAGTGTTTCTGTGAACAGGGGTCTCTGAAGGAGAGAAGGAAGAAACAACGGGTCAGCAACACGGCGACCGCAGAGGCTGAAATTGTTTCACTGGAAGGATCTTCATAATATGTCCTAAGGGGGGAAAATTACCAAGAGGTCAGCTAACACAGCCTCTTCTTTTATTATTGTAGGAAGTTGAACCAGAGAACATAAATGGCTGCTTAAATGCTAGTTGAAGGTCCAAGGCTAGACTATGTATCAGCTGTGTTTAATCCAGTGATTCTTTGTATCCTGGTCCCTCCCTCCATCCATCATCCTCCGTCTCTCTACAATATCTGTGTAATTGTGTTTTTTTAATCTGTGAGTGTGTGTGTGTTGTCCACATTCACATGTTTTGTCACCTATACAAGTTATAACTAATTTACTATTAATTTGATATATTATGGTAAAGTCACCTAACCTGTCGAAGAAATGAGACGTGGCAGCAAGGCTCAATAAATGTACCGAGTACATGAAAAATGATTGGGAAGGAAGGCACACTAAATTATTCAGATTAGGACGGGGCGCACTGGCTCACGCCTGTAAGTAATCCTGGCACTATGGGAGGCCGAAGCAGGTGAACTGTCTGAGCTCACGAGCTCGAGACCAGCCTGAGCCAGAGTGAGATCCCATCAATAAAAATAGTTGTGGCAGGTACTTGTAGTTGCAGCTAATCGGGAGGCTGGAGCTCAAGAGTTTGCTGTGAGCTGTGATGCCACAGCACTCTACTGACGGTGACAAAGTGAAACTCTGCCTCCCCCCCAAAAAAAAAAATTATGTAGGTCAAGGGAAACATATGGGATAAGGAGAAGTTCATTAATCTATTGTTAGCTTACTATAATCTGAACTTTTTTTTTTTTTGAGACAAAGTCTCACTTTATCACCCTCGGGAGGGTGATGTGGCATCATAGCTCACAGCAACCTCAAACTCAAGTGATACTCTTGCCAAAGGCTCTCGAGTAGCTGGGACTACAGACCCTGCCACAATGCCTGGCTATTCTTTTTAGAGATGGGAGGGTCTAACTCTGCCTCAGGCTGGTCTCGAACCCGTGAGCTCAGGCAATCAATCCACCTGTCTCAGCCTCCCAGAGTGCTGGGATTACGGGTGTGAGCAACTGCGCCTGGCCACTATGTAAAATTTTATTAATATATTTTTGCTTTAGATGTTGTAGGTAAGAAATTTACTTCCCAGATCTAGTCTATTTACTTCTCAGACTGTAAGCCAGTCTCCTTAACGCTTTGCTTTTGCTATACATGGTGCTTGGTTTGTTCTGTCTGAAGTGGGCAGGTAGGGTTTGTGCAGCTCCTCCTGCTGGGATGACCATCCCATTAGGGCTGGGGACTTGTGGGGGAGGGGATTCAGCTAGTGGGCGGTGGATTAGGCGGATTCTTTTGGTTGAAATGAGAGACTCCAAACTTAAATTAGCTCAAATAAAAATTATAGTGAATTGTTGGGGAGAAGATTCTGGAAGAAGCATGCCCTGGGATCCCTCATGTTAAGTAAACTTTTTTTTTAAATTATGTAACTCACTAAGCAATGCCACATGTAAAAGAGTTCTTTAGAGATTAGAAAGCGACTAGTAATGCAGGGTTTGTACTTTCCCCATAGTCTTTGGTGAAGTGTAGCACTCCCATAACTTCAGAGTCTATTATTATATACTTTCCAAAATTTCACTAGATTCCCCCCCTCATCCTTGGAGGATAGTTCCAAGACCCCCAGTAGATGCCTGAGACCTCGGACAGCAGTGAATTCTATATGTCTTAGCTTTTTTCCTGTATGTACATACTTATGATAAAGTAGAATTTATAAATTAGGTACAGTGATAAATTAACAATAATTAATAATACAATAGAGCAATTATAACAATATACTGCAATAAAAGTTGTGAGAATGTGCTTTCTCTCTCAAAGTCTTTTTTTGTTTGCAGTTTTTTTTTTTTGGCCGGTGGGTAGGTTTGAACCCGCCACCTCTGGTATAGGGAACCAGTGCCCTACCCCTTTGAGCCACAGGCACCGCCCTCTCTCTCAAAGTCTTATTGTGCTATACTCACTCTTCATCTGTCCGTCTGATACACGTGACCAACAGGGATAGTTAAGTAACTAGCAGACGGAGGGGTATGCACAGTGGGATTCCCTGGATAAAGGGGTGATTCACCTCCAGCCTGAGCAGAGCAAGAGGGCAGCTCCAGCAGGATTTCGTCACTCTGTTTAAACTTGAAAATTTCTTATTTCTGGAATTTTCCATATATTTTCTGTCCCTGGTTGACCACAGGTAACTAAGAACTTTATAATGATTTCTCGTAAGTAGTTGTTCTCAACACTTTCTCCCTTTGCGTATACTTACAGGTTCTCTATCTGTATCGCTCTCTCACTCTCCACCTAACTGGCTGTTCTTATTCTCTTTTCTCATTTTATCCCCTCTTTCATTTCCATAGGCAGATAATGCCATCTAACTTAATTCTTTTGTAATCTAATATCAAACTGTATCCTTAGGTTGCACTGGGCTGCAAGTAACACACCCGCCTACAAGTGGATTAAAGAAGAACATGTTTAATAACAGGGCATCCAGAACCGTGGCAAGCTTCAGGGCTGGTTGCTTCATTGACTCAAGGAGTTCAACCTGGGGCCTGGTTCCCCCCATTTCTATGCTGTGTTCGTTATCCTTAGTATCATCTTTACTCCCAACAGCTGCAGAGGGTGAAGACAACCCCCTTTTTTCCTGCCGGATGGCCTTAGAAACAACCATGATTTTTCAGCTACGTAATTCTCTCCTCTTTGTCTCTTCCTGAAACCAACCGCCAGTGAGAGCATGAGAGGTAAATGGGGCCTCTGCTCTGCCCTTTCTCTCCGCTCTCACTGTGGACTTTGAGTGCAAAGCAGACTGTTACTATCCTCTGATACTCCCATGCCCAAGCTTCTTGCTCTGTGGTTTCCCTGCATCTTCCTAGCCTCAAAGATGCAGCCCAGCAGTCTGGACCTATCACATCAGACTCATGTTGGCCTTCCTCTGCCCTGGGGTCCAGACGCCCCTCACTGCCAAGATCAGCATCCTGTGCCCTGCAGTGCCCACCATTAGCCGCATGCTCGTTGATGGCCTGGCCAGTCACCACAGAGTTAACCACCCTGGGACACTCAGCAGAGCCCAGGCCTCATCAAACTAGGGCTTTGTAGGTTATCATTCTTCTATTTCATTATTAACTATTATCATTACTATCTTACTGTGCTTAATCTACAAATTATACTTTCTCATAATATGTACAATAGGAAAATAACATAGTATATATAGGATTTGTTTCTGCTGAGGTCTCAGGCATCCACTGAGGGCCTTGGAACTACCCTCTGAGGATGAAGTGGGACCATGGCAGTGATATTATGGAAAATGTGTAATACTAGACCCTAAAGTTATAGCACTATGGGGAAAGTATAATTCCATTTTGCACTGCTAGCTAACTTCATAATATCTAATGCTAAGATGGACTTTTGACAGCTGACTTAGTTGTCCCATTAGTTTTTAACATGTTTACCAAGTAGGGTTATTTTTTTACTAAAAAAAAGTATCTTTTACGATAGGCAAGTTTGTGAGACTTATTCAGAGCTGAGCGAGTGCTATTTTACTTTGGATAAGAAAGATGTCCTTTTTGTGTGGGATTCATAACTTCACACCAGTCCTGTGCAAGGAAAATGAACCACAGGAGCCGCTGGCTGCTTTGTGGCTGAACCGTTCACCGCAGCCCCTGCAGGGGCTGTCAGCCACCCTTCAGCTGCAGCTCTGCTCTGAAACACGTTAAAAAAAACATAGGAAACCGTTCACCGCAGCCCCTGCAGGGGCTGTCAGCCACCCTTCAGCTGCAGCTCTGCTCTGAAACATAGGAGGAACAAGATAATTAGTTTGTCAGCTTGCTGCTGCTTCTCAGGATGAACTTCAGGTGACCGTCAACTTTAGAACTGGCCTCAAGGTAAAATTTTTTAAAAATTCAGTAGGGAGCAGGGCACAATGATGCCTGTAATCCTAGCACTTGGAGGCCAAGGCAGGTGGATCACTTAAATTCAGGCGTTTGAGACCAGCCTGTACAAAAGCAAGACTGTGTCTCTGCTGAAAATGGAAAACCTGGCTGGACATGGCAGTGGGCACCTGTCGTTCCAACTACTTGGGAGGCTGAGGCAAGAGGATCACTTGAGCCCAAGAGATTGAGGTTTCTGTGAGTTACAATGATGCCACAGCACTCTACCCAGGGCAACAGAGAGCGAGTCTGTCTAAATAAATAAATAAATAGAAAAATATAGGGGCATCTGTGGCTCAGTGAGTAGGGTCCTGGCCCCATATACCAAGGGTGGCAGATTCAAACCTGGCCCTTGCCAAACTACAACAACAAAAAAAATAGCTGAGCATTGTGGCAGGCGCCTGTATTCTCAGCTACTTGGGAGGCTGAGGCAAGAGAATTGCCTAAGCCCAAGAGCTAGAGGTTGCTGTGACACCATGGCACTCTACCGAGGGTGAAAAAGTAAAACTCTGTCTCTAAAAAAATCAATAAATAGATAAATAAATAAATTAAATTAAATAAAAAATAAAAATTTAATATGGCATAACAGAGTAAGTTACACATTTGTCTGTACATGGGGGGAATCACATTAACTTCATAGAGCTGCTGTTACCAAAGTGCTGAAAACTGTCTGTTAAACAGCAGGTATTGAGTGAAGCGTTCTGGGTGAAGGATCTGTCCCAGGCCCCTCTCCTTGGCTTGTAGATGTTCTAGGTGTATTCCTCTGTGTCCTGATCTCATATTTTTGCAAGGACACCAGTCATACTGCATTAGGGCCCACTCGAATAATATTATTTTAACGTGATTACCTCTTTAAAGACCCTATCACCAAATAGTGTGTAGTCAGGTTCTGATGTACTGGGAACTTCAATATATGCATTTTGGGGGACATAATTCAACCTGTAGCAGAGATAAAGAAGTTTGGTTATAAATAATCTTTGCAAGGTCAAAAACGATATAAGCAGAATTGCAAATTTTGATTTGATGTAAATGCAACTGAACTCAGGTATAACTGAAGATAGATTTTGCAACAAAAAGAGTAAAAATAAAATAGCTTGGATGTATTTCAGAATGAAATGTCAGTTGTGTACACGGCGATATGGCAGCAGGCAATCTGGCTATAGTTCAATGATACAAGAACTTAACACAAAATAAGAGGTCATTCTAGTAGTTTCTCAGGTCATTCAATACCACAAATGTGTTTCCACTTGAGACACGCAAAGCCGATTTTCTTTGTTCAATTTTTCCTTTCTCCTGTCCTGACACAGTTCTTTGCTGACCTATTCACACATCTCCCTTGTAGAGCAGATCACTGTGTATTCTCCTGGGGATGACAGGTGCCTCAAGTCCATCCCAAACCTGACTTACTGCTCCACAATGGGCTCCCTTGCACCTCTCAACTTGCTAACAGAAACCAGTGGTCATCTAAAGATAATCCCTTCATGCCATATTTTATTATGTCCACCTACTACATATTCTGTGTCCTTTTTATTCTTTCTCCCATTCTCCCACTTTTATTCGGAGTCTGTATTTTCTCCTTTCACCCAAGGGAGCAATTTACACTTCTACTCTAGCTATTTGAAAGCAATCCTTTACCCATCATCTGACAACGAAATAAAAGACACGGCAACATGCTCCAACTGCATATGCACTTGTTCTTAATCCTGATAGGCAGGAGTCAAGAGATGCTAGGTTATTTTGAAAGCCACCTATGAACCTAGTGAATCAAAATATTAACATTGAATTACTTTATGGATTTTGAGCATAATTAATTGATAAATGTTGTTTGTTGGTGACAGAGTCTCATTCTGTTGCCTAAGCTAGAGTGCTGTGGTGTCAGCCTAGCTCATAGCAACCTCAAACTCCTGGTTTCAAGTGATCCTCCTGTCTCAGCCTCCCAAACAGCAGGGACTATAGGTACCCACCACAATGCCTGGCTAATTTTTCTGGTTTTCTTAGTAGGGACAGGGTCTCACTCTTGGTTTTTAAATTTCCGATTGATAGGAGGGCACAAATGTTTAGGTTATATTGTTTTTGTTTCTAAGGAAAAGTTCAAGTTGTTTTGAACTCCTGAGTTCAAGTGATCCTCCCACTTTGGCCTCCCAGAGTGCTAGGATTATGGTCATGAGCTGAAAAAAGGTATATTAACCTTAATATTTTAGGAATGATTCTATTACATTAAATCAGAGTAGAATTAAATAAGACAGAAAAGTTGGTCTTCCCTAATAATAACAATTGTGGATTTGGGGGAAAAAATCAAAATGAAATAACTGAATTTTGAGAATTCTGAGCAATAGTAGAAATTTATGATATCTAGAGTAATTATATATCCTAAAGTGATTGTTAGTTCAAAAATACAGAGTGCAGTGTTATTACAAAGGCTTAGTTTTTGCATGCATGTGTAATATCTTTCGAATAGTAGCCTGACTTCTAAAATTTTGAACATAATACAGTAATTCACAAAATTAGCACATTCCCTGAAAAGAAATACTATGCCAGTCAGTACACCGGCCAAGCAGGTTTCCTCAACATCTTTCCTGAGGCAGAACTGACACACTGACAGTGTGTGATCCATCGATTCCTGGAGTACGAAGCCAGCAGCTCCGCTGTGATGAGTAGCAGCACCCATCACATTCCAGGTTGCTTCACGACTTCCTTCTCCAAGGCCCTCCCATGAACACAGGCAACATGGACAACGTTGAACTTGACCTGAAAACAGCAGTGGTTAGGAAATCGCCCATGCCCTTTACTTTTCCAAAATCTTCCTATCTTTTAGTATCCCTAAGAAAGAGCTAACAGAGAAGGACTGTGTACCCTCAAATATTCTGAGCTAAAACCCCTCTCCATCTTTCCTCTCAACTCCCACTCCAGACTCTGGATGAATCTCTTGACTTGTTATCTCTGTACAAATCCAGTCCTCCTTCCCTTCCTCTGAGATGTTCCTTATAAATGAGCATTCTTCCTATAGCAATAGCCTGAAAAACACCATCTCTGGAATTCTCCTGTGACTTTGCATTTGACAAAGTGGTGCTCTGACTCCACTGGATTGGACCTCATCTTGGAAATCCCGTTCACTCCACCCCTGACCAGGCCTCCTCATGGCTCTGTTTCTGCCTGGCCACCCAGGAGGTGCCCCACATTCAGTTCTATACTGACTCTTGCCAAAACTCTACATTGGACAAAGCATTGTGCTTCACACCTGTAATCACAGCACTTTTCAAGGCTGAGGTGGAGGACTGCTTGAGGTCAAAAGTTCCAGACTAGCCTGAGCAAGACCCAATCTCCACAAAAAATAGAAAAATTAGCTGGGCGTTATGGTTCACACCTGCAGACCCAGCGATTCGGGAGGCTGCAGCAGGAGTATCACCTGAGCCAGAATCTGAGGCTGCAGTGAACTACGCATCATAACTGCACTCTTGCAGAGGTGACAAAGGAAGACCCTGTCTCAAAAGCAAAACAAATAAAGCCTGTACACTGCAGCCTCGTAGAGTGTTGGTGAGGCTTCTTTTTGGGTACTTGATTTCTGGTGGCAGCTTCTCCTGGGTTTGTGGTCGTCATCCAGTGTCCTCTCTGAATGAACTGATGGTTTATAGAAATCTTGAGTCTGTTGAATAAAAGACAACAGAGAATTTGGTTTGTTAGTCTATTCTGATTGTCTATTTTGAGCTCAAATCTGTTAAAGACTCATACTTTCTGGGAGGACAGCAGCTTGTTGATATGGATCAGTAAGTTACGTAATTCTGTGTTTACCCTTGGACCATGGTTTGAAATTTTGGATTGAAGGCATAAGCTTTCTCTCTGTGGGTCACATTTTTATAAGTATGTAATTCGGAAAGACCTTACCTTTTCACGTGTGAGTGTATGGTATTTTCCTACCTTCAGATGGTATTAATAAATTAAAGGGTAAAATCTCTTAAATTAAAGGAACACTACTCTGATGGGCTTGGAGATAAATAGGCACTTGTACAAAGTGAATATTCCTAAAATTTTCAGAAATTAAGGAAATTTAATTTGCAGTACTTTTACTATTCTCAAATATTATATTCTTCCAGAAACTAACTGAAACATTTTTTCCCTTGAAAAAGGCTGGAAATGGCTCGACACCTGTGGCTCAGCGGGCTATGGCGTCAGCCACGTACACCTGAGCTGGCGGGTTCGAATCCAGCCTGGGCCCGCCAAACAACAATGATGGCTGCAACCAAAAAATGGCCGGGCATTGTGGCGGGCGCCTGTAGTCCCAGCTACTTGGGAGGCAGAGGCAGGAGACTCGCTTGAGCCCAGGAATTGGAGGTTGCTGTGAGCTGTGAGGCCACAGCACTCTATCCAGGGTGACAGCTTGAGGCTCTGTCTCAAAAAAATAAATAAATAAATAAAAAATAAAAATAGCCGAATGTTGTGGCAAACACCTATAGTCCCTGTTATTGGGGGGGGCTGAGGCAAGAGGATCACTTAAGCCCAAGAGGTTGAGGTTGCTGTGAGCTGTGGTGCCCTTGTACTCTACAGAGGGTGACAAAGTGAGACTCTTTCTCAAAAAAAAAAGCCAGTGGTGTTTCTATACACTAACAATGAACAATTCAAAAAATAAAGAAAATAATTTTGGGTGGCGCCTGTGGCTCAGCGAGTAGGGCACTGGCCCCATATACTGGGGGCTGCAGGTTCAAACCCAGTCCTGGCTGAACTGCATCAAAAAAATAGCCGGGCGTTGTGGCGGTTGCCTGTAGTCCCAGCTACTGGGAGGCTGAGGCAAGAGAATCACCTGAGCCCAGGTTGCTGTGAGCTGTGTGACGCCATGGCACTCTACAGAGGGTGATAAAGTGAGACTCTGTCTCTACAGAAAAAAAAAGAAAGAAAAGAATTTTATTTACAATAGCAATAAAAATAAATAAAATACTTAAGAATAAACTTAACCAAGGAGGTATATGCTGGAAATTAAAATGTTGCTAAAAGAAATTAAAGACACAAATAAATGGAAAGATATTCCATGGTAATGGATTAGAAGACTTAATTTTTTTTTTTTTTTGAGACAAAGTCTCACTTTGTAACCCTCGATAGACGGCTCACAGTTGCCTCCAACTAACTCTTAGTCTCAAGAGATTCTCTTCCCTCAGCCTCTTGCTCAGGCTAGTCTTGAACCTGTGAGCTCAGGGCAATCCACCTGCCTCGGCCTCCCCAAGTGCTGGGATTACAGGCATGAGCCACCGTGCCCAGCCAAGACTTAATTTTGTTAAGATGACAATACTGTCCAAAACAGTATATGAATCAATGCAATGCCTATCAAAATCTTAATGATTTTTTTTTTTTAGATAAAGTCTCACTTTATCACCTTGGTAGAGTGCTATGGCATCACAGCTCACAGCAACCTCAAACTCTTGGGCTCAAGTGATCCTCTTGCCTCAGCCTCCCAAGTAGCTGGGACTATAGGTGTGCGCCACAACGCCTGGCTATTATTAGAGATGAGGTCTTGCTCTGGCTCAGGCTGGTTTCGAACCTGTGAGCTCAGGCAATCCACCTGCCTTGGCCTCCCAAGTGCTAGGATTACAGGCATGAGCCACCTTGCCCCACCTTAATGACTTTTTTGAAGAAATATAAAATTGTATTCTAAAATTCTTATGGAATCTCAGGGGACCCAAATAGCCAAAAAAAATCTTTAAAAAGAACAAAGTTGGAGTTTTCACAATTCCTGATTTCAAAACTTACTACAAAGCCATGGTACTGCCATAAAGCAGGCAGACTTATGGAATGGAGTAGAACAGAGAGGTTAGAAATAGAACTTTTGGGCGTGGCACCCATAGCACAGTGGTTAAGGTGCATACTGAGGCTGGTGGGTTCGAACCCAGCCAGGGCCAGCTAAAAAACAATGATGACAACCTTAACAAAAAATAGCCGGGTGTTGTGGCAGGCACCTGTAGTCCCAGCTACTTGGAAGGCTGAGGCAAGAGGATCGCTTAAGCCCAAGAGTTTGCAGTTGCTGTGAGCTGTGACCCCACCACAGTTTACCAAGGGTGACATAGTGAGACTCTGTCTCAAAAAAAAAAAAAAAAGAAAGAAAGAAAGAAAAGAAATAAATCTTTTGTATATGGGGTCAAATAATTTTTTTTTTTTTTAAACAGAGTCTCATTATGTTACCCTCGGTAGCATGCTGTGGCATTATAACTCACAACAACCTCAAACTCTTAGGCACAAGTGATCCTCTTGCCTCAGACTCCCAAGTAGCTGGGTCTACAGGCGCCTGCTACAACAGCTGGCTATTTTTTTGTTGCAGTTGTCGTTGAGTAGCTGGCCCAGGCTAGTTTGAAACTGCCAGCCTGGGTGCATGTGGCTGGTGCCATAACCACTGCACTGAGCCTGGGGTCAAATAATTTTTAACAAGGGTGCCATTCCTTTGGTGAAAGGACTGTGGTTTCAACAAATGCTATTGGAAAAACTGGATCTCCACAGGCAAAAGGATGAAGCTGAACCCTTATCTTCTACCACAGACACAAATTAATTCAAAATGGAAGACCTAAACGTAAGAGCTAAAAGAAACTCTTAGGAGAAAAAATAAGGGCAAAATCTTCACAACACTGGATCAGCAATGGTTTCTTGGATGTGACACCAAAAGAACAAGTGGTAAAAGAAAAAATAATTGGCTCAGCGCCTGTGGCTCAACAGGCTAAGGCGTCAGCCACGAACAACTGAGCTGGCGGGTTCGAATCCATTCTGGGCCCGCCAAACAACAATGACGGCTGCAACCAAAAAATGGCCGGGCGTTGTGGCGGGCACCTGTGGTCCCAGCTACTTGGGAGGCGGAGGCAGGAGACTCACTTGAGCCCAGGAACTGGAGGTTGCTGTGAGCTGTGATGCCACAGCACTCTATCCAGGGTGACAGCTTGAGGCTCTGTCTCAAAAAAAAAAAAAAGAAAAAATAATTAAGTTAAAATTAATCAAAATTAAAACTTTAGGGCTCAGCGCCTGTAGCTCAACGGGCTAAGGTGCCAGCCACGTTAACCTGAGCTGGCGGGTTCGAGTCTAGCCCAGGCCCACCAAACAAC
>CAUYON010082867.1:0-10677 GCA_963573935.1 Arctocebus calabarensis
AGGGGCAGCTGTTGAGAAGCAAATATACAGGCTGGCCATAAAGTTCGTGTGCAATTTAAAATAGCCAACTATTTTAAATTACACACAAATTTTATGGCTACTCGATAGTGGGCTGAGACCCTGGACTTGTGGGAAAAGAAAGAAAGAAAATTTGTTGGGCAAAAGGTGAGCCCCAGTATAAAGGGGCGCTAGGCAGGAAAGGAGCCACTGGTAAGTGACAGTGTAGTTGCTACCTTGTCTCACTTCCTCTCTTCTCTGTCTCTCTGTCCCGCACCACTGAGCTGGCTCAAGCAGGAGCTTAGGTGCATGCCCAGGCGCCCACAACAGTGGTCTCCCAATCCAGTGGGTTGAGCTGGACTCAATGGAAGTCACACAGTGACTCTGTACAATGCTAGTACTGGGCAGAATGCTGAGAATGAGTTGGGGGTTTAAGCCCAACCACTTCCCAAAGTCTTGTTAATGACACCCTTGTTGTGGCCCCATGGGAGCCATTTTCATCTCTCACAAGCCATTAAAGTTAGTGTTTTGTGATGGCTGCTACCAGGTACCAAATCTACTTGCAAAGTAAAAGTACAAAAATGTAACACAGGTGAAAAAATCATTAACCAGCAGAGAATAGAGCCAAGAGACCTATACACTTCCTAGCATATTATCTTTACATTGACTGCCATCTTCATCCTACACGTGGAATGTTTTCCTCTTGGGGGTTCGATTCAGCTGCCCTTGCTATGACCAGTGTTTCACGGCTCTGGAGAGCAGGAGAAGGAGAGAGGAGCTCTCTGTGGGAAAGGGAGGCCTCTGAATCAAGAGAGCGATGGACCAGCTTGAGATGCAAAAGGCAAAGATGTTGGGACAGGATTGACACGAAATCAAACTGGAGAGTCAGTCCAATCGCAGGCAAAGCCATCACTATGGATATTGGCCTCCAGTAGTAATCATTTCCCTTAAAAGTCGTTCTCAAAGTGTAGTTCTAGTACAAACACTATCAGAGTTACTTCAACATTTGTTAAACGTACAAATTTGGGGGTCCCACCTCAGATCTACTGCACCAGAAATTCTAGGGGTGGGGCCCAGGATCCCTTCCAGTAATTCTGAAACATGCTCAGGTTTGAGAGCCCTGCTCTTGGGTGTCTCATGCCCTCTCTTCATCTCCAGGTGCCCAAATCACTGGCCCATCAGGAGAGTAACTGGGCTTTGCCTCTACCCTTTCACTTCCCCTCCTGTGTCCCGTCTGCCAGACCTCCCTTCCTGCTCTCCCTGCACTGAGCCCCCTACTTTGTGCTCAGCTGTTAACAGTTGTCACAGATTGAATTATCAGACCAGTTTCCTGCATCTATCCCTCTTTGCCACGAAGCCATGCAGCTCCTCCACAAAAGGCAGACTTCGTGACCCAGTTCCTTCTCTTTGTGTTTCCTTTGTCCAACGGGATGTTAGCAGATGTGACACAAGAAAGGGCTTGAAATGTGCTGTGCACGTCAATTTGCATCTCATTCCTCTGCTGTGCTCAGGAAATGGGGTCCCCCAGGGATGTGTGTCCCCTTCCACCTGGTCCCAGAAGGAACACGTGGAGCAGAGACAATCCAGCCACCTAAGCCAGGGTGCAGACCTCTTAACAAAATAAACAACCCATCGTTGTCGACCACAGATTCTGCATGTTATCCAGCCATAGCTGACCAGTGCATTGCGCATCCGTGGATTTTGTTGCTAATTTTGCAAGTGATCTATTCCCCTACAAGACAGACCTCCTGAAATCCCAGTGCCATAAGACAAGAAGGACCTCAAGGCCCTTGAGAGGAGACAGTGAGGAATATACCACAGGGTGCAAAAAAATGCACACACACTTTAAGAGATGGATTACTTTTTGAAGTTGAATTGAATTGCAGTAGCAAGGTGTGGTGTGATGTTCGCTCAAAAGATGGCATTGATCCAATGAATGCTGGTGGCATCACGAGACGGGAGGGATAGTCGAAGAAAATGGTGGAAGCACCCTTGTCATTTGAGGAGTATGCAGGACCATTTTGAAGTGGTATCTGAAATTTGAGAATTTTGTGGATGTACAATGACAATGGAGGTGTAAGAGCGGGGACCTTAAAGGATGTAGTGCACCGTACAAAACCAGCTACTCCGGTGGCACTGGGAAAGAAGCAGAAATGGCATGTGCTCAGTGATAATGGGGACACTTTGGTCGCTGTTGCTCAAGCAGTAGGTCATTGTAATCGGAAGTGTCTGGATGCTGATGATAACCATCTTGAGTACCTCTTGTATTTGCAAAAGACAAACATGGCTTGCTTTCCTCTGTTGTCATTGGCGTATGTCATTACAAGTTTAATGCAGGTGTTTCCTTTTCTTAAACTGTGCATACATTTTTTGGCACTCTCTGCATCTTAGACAGAAGCAGTTTGTGGGGATTACAAGCTCCCACTTCTTTCAAGGACCTGTGAGCAGGGCTGCCCCGAGAGCCACCCTTGGTCAGACAATGAGAAAGACCCTGAAAGCAGAGTGGGAAACAGGATGAGAAGGAAAGACAAGATTGGACTGGAGCAGAAAAGAGAGACGAGGTTAGGGTACGAAGAAAGGGACTGACCAGTGGCAGCTGCGGTGTCATATCTCATCCCCACTCACTGCGGCCGAAGGTAATGAGTCTCAGCTCCAGCCCAGCCCGTCTTCCTTCACTCCTGCTCCTGACCTGGCTGCCACTCGAACGCCAAGTGCTTTCTGCTTAGCAAGCCTGGGGTTACAGCAGAGCCAGGAAGAAGAAAGGCTGTCCTCTCTCCTCTCGGTGGGAGGTAGCTGGGTTCTATTTGTATTCAGTGAATTACTCTCTCTGAAAACCAAGCACTCCCACCCAGATGCTTACATTAAAATTAACTGTTTCTGAAGTGCTTCCTTAGATGGGGTCATGGCAGTAAAACGCCACCTGTGCTTCCACCCAGCTGCCTAAGGACTTCGGGAGAGAAGCAGCGTGGGTTTTGTGCCTGCCACCCACACAGAGCAGGCTGAGGACACTCTAGGCTGTGGTCACTGGCTTCCCATTGAAGGATGCCTGTTCCAGGCACAGCAGAGACATTTGCCCTATAAGGCAAATCCTATCAAAAGGAGAAATCATTTAATAATTTTCTGGGTACCCAGAGGCCAAGCTTTAGTCATTTTCAGGACCAAAGTGACAGTGTCTGAGACACGCTGGGTTGTAGCTTTTCTTCTCGGTCCCAATCAATCCAGTTGGTCTGTGCTGTACCGATATCATCCACCTTACCCCCAGCTCAGGGCTGGGGCTGGGCCTCTCTTCTCAATAGGAAAGGGAGGAAAAAGACAGTGCTATTGGTTAAACCTTTGCGATGTGCCAGGCATTGTGCTAATGGGTACAAATTGCTGTCATTCTCCTCCTGACTCTGGGAAGCTGCCGTTTTACAAATGGAGGTACAAATGGGAAACTCAGGGAGGTAAAGCTACTTACCCTAAGCTCACATAGTTGTTAAGTGGAAAGCCAGGGTTAGAACCCAGACTTACTTTGAAGCCACCATTTTCATCTTTAATGTAACACGTTACAGGAGCTTGTTTATTTCATCCTTGGTCATTTCACTGTCACCTCCTAGAGGGCAGGAGAGGGTCTGCTCTCTCCCTGGGCTGAACTTGCATGCTCTGTCTCAATACTAGTGCTGCCCTCTTTTATAAATGAAAAACAGTAAAGCTCAGAGAGGTTAAGTAACTTGCCTAAGATGACACACAGGGAACAAGCAATAGAGACAGAACTTGAACACAGGTCTGGTTCCAGAGCCTGAACCCCTGATCACGTGGTATTCCTTATGTGGGTGTCTGTGCATTGTGACCCGATCATACCAATGAGAAGAGGTTATGAGTCAAAGTAGGAAATGCTCCAAAGAACACAGCTTTCTTAGGGGCCACAGTAGACACCCCCACCCTCCCTGTGGCCTTGCTTATGTCTGCATCCAGAGCAACTCCGAAGCATCAAAAACACTTTGGGAGTGAACCCTATCCCCTCATACGGCCATGCTGACCCAGGCTTCGGAGCTCACCTTTGGAAACACCAAGAATGAAAACAATGACAACAGTGGATTTGAATGAGCATCTATAAAAGTAAGTCACTTCTTGGATGCGAGACAATATTAAAAATACACTCCAAAGGGTCACATTTCCCCAACCTTAAAAATATCTGAAAATGGAGATAAGAGAGAAAAATAGGAAAAGCAGAGAAAGAGCCCTGTTCCAACATACTTTTGCCCTAGTTAACCCTAATTCTTTCTTGCTCAGAGACAGAGAGACAATGAGGCTTCCATGAGGGCATTTCAGGGCTCCTTACCTGAGTTCATATCCTAATAAAGGAAACCATCTCTTGATTTCTAAAACCCTTTCAGTTTTGCTCATTTTCACTGAGCCTGCCTTGCATCTGACCTCTCTTCTTCTGGAAGCATCACCTTAGTTTTCCTAGAGGGGAAATACCCTCTCCCCTTTGAGCTCGCAAGGGTGGGGCGGGAAGCTCCACTCCCAGTCCCAAGGGAGCCCAGGTAAGCCAGTCTCTCCAGTCAGCATGTGTCACTGGCCTGGCCACACTGGTAGGCTGGCAGCTCAGTGTGGTCCACTCACAGGAGTCTGAGGCTAGTGGGGGAGCAGCCCCCAGGCAGGGTGACTGTCCTCTCCCTCCTGTGCCTGGAGTTGCAGGGAGAGCATGGGGACACAGTGAGGGGTGCTCCACTAGGGAAGAAGGGGAGAGATGAGTGGGGAGACACTGACTCCCGCCGATGTGGGCCCCTTCTGCCTGTGGTGAGCTCAGCTTCCCTTGCATGGCCGGGGTTGTATTGTGAGAAATGCAGTTCTGTCCTCCGTCGATGGCCACCAAAAGATCCTAACTGAAATAATACTAAGGAGTTAGAATCCAGGAAAGAGACCCAAACAGACACCCCCTCTACTTTGTGGCACTGAACTGAGAATCTAATATTAACTCCTCACCCCACACCCTGGGCCAACACTGTTCTTACTTTGAGGACAAGACTTGCTTCTACCCAAGTGTTCCTTCTTCCTGGAACAACCTCTCCACTCATCTGCATCCAGGACACTCCTAGCCACTCTGCAATACCCTTTGTCATCTCCTCTCAGAGCTAAGTGTCCCCTCCTCCAGAGGCCACAGCACCTGGGCCACAGCTCTGTTATAACTGTGTCATGCTTTTTTGTTTTATATCTGCCTACACAGTGATGTTTTTATTATCAAAGAGATTTATTCAGTATAAAATTAAAAGGATCCTAATGATACATGAAAGAATTAGATAAAAAGTGAGATCAATTTTCCCCTTTCAACCTGGAGGGAAACATCACTTGATACAGTTCCATCCAGATGCACCTTGATCTGACTACACAGAATCTCTGCCTGTCCCCGGACATAAAAACTGTCCACTGTGGGGACAGATGACCTTGATTCCAAGGTTAGCCACACACTTACTAGCTTTTGACTTGGGGGTGAATGAATGAAACTCTGTACCATAGTTTCCTCATTTGTAAAATGTGGCTTATAATTGCCATCTATCTCATCAAAAGAGAGATGCCATCTATCTCATCAAGTTCTCATGTGGGTGGAGCAAGATGGTGGCTGAGACAGAGCCACCTCAAAGGCATATTTACTCTTGTGTCTAATCTGTGCCAGGATGACTCCAACAGTGGGGGGCCTGGAAGAACTGGGGATCCCTAGCCATCCCTTGCTGTCTGTTTTCTCCCTTCAAGGGGTCTCCATGTGGGAGCCTCAGAGTCCCCAGGCTTCTTAGATATGGGCTAAAGGCCCCACCCAGAGTTCATGTCCCAAAGAACTAGACGGCCTCTTTTAACTGGGTCCTGGGACTCAGGCAGCATCTCTTCCAACCCATTCTGTTTCTTGAAGCAGCAAGGCCCAATCTGCTTCAAGGAGAGGAGATATTGACACTACTTCTTGATTGGAGGAAAGGATTTGCAGCTATGTTTTAAAACTACCACCTGGACATTAGCCCCCACCTTAATAATGAGAGAACTGGAGCTCAGAGAGGTTAAGGAACTTGGTCAAGGTCCCCATAGCTCGTAAAAGGCACTCAACTCAAATCTGTCTGACACCTAAGGGTACCATGTTCCCAGTGTGCCCTGTGCATGGTAGGTCCTTAATAACTATTTGTTGAATGGACAAAATAAATGAAAGCTATCATGATGATTTTCCTTAATTTTCTCTTCCGCTATGCTTAATCTATGTCTCCCTGGAAGCTACCATGTCCAGAAAATGATAACCAAGTATCATGGCAAATGATAATCAAGGAAGAGTAAACAACAACCTAGAACTATCTTTGTTCACCCCGGACGCCCTCGATTTCAAAGCAAGAAAGACTGATTGTCCAAGAGCAGGCACACCACGTGGTGCATGGACAGGAGGGAGTGGGGACAAGGGGGACATCAGCCGCTTTGATACTTAGTAACAAGAAGAATCAGAAGATTTGGAGACAAGTCCTCAGAGCTTTGCCAGAAAAAAATTCTGCCATTGTACAGATGAGAAAACAAGGCCATAGATGTGGGATCCCATGCTCTCCAACCCGTTGGTGGTGTAACGGGGACAAGAACCAGACCCCACACTGTAGGTCTGCAGACTTCTCAGTTGGAAGACAGCACGGAGCAGGGATTTGGGGGACACACCAAGTCACACAGGCCTGGGGCCGATGCCGCCCTCTGTGTGAGACTACGAGTCACTTACCCTCTGGGACACTCAGTTTCTCTGGTGATAAATTGTAGATATTAATTCTTTTTGTATTAGTAAAAAGAACAAAGAACCTTTTAAAAAAATCAGTAATAAATGGGCAGCGCCTGTGGCTCAAGGTTTAGGGCACCGGCCCCATATACAGGAGGTGGTGGGTTCAAACCTGGCCCCAGCCAAAAACTGCCAAAAAAAAAAAAACCCAGTAATAAAAAGTACAATAATTCAATAGGAAAAAGTGAGCAAAAGAAACAAATAATTAACCAAAGAGGAAAGATAGTGTGTGTGTCTATATCACCACTCGATACAATTCCATTCAGATGCTCAGTTATAGAAGACCCTCCATAGCTGACCACCTCTGCAGGCTTAGTTCTTTATGTTGGCCATTTCTGTATGTTGACCAGTTGGTTATAGTTCCTTGGACGGTCAACTTACAGAGGTTCTATTCTATGTGTATGTATAAATATATAAACACACATAGTACGTGTGTGTGTGTGTATAGAAAGAGAATTATTCATTATCATTGTTGATCAAGGAAATGCAAATCAAGACCTCATTGAAGGAATACTTAAGCCCACTAGAGAGAGAATGAATGGATAAATTGTGGGATATTACCACAGTCTGCTATTCTAGGGCACATGGTATCTATATGGAATACAGTGGCAGTCTATATGAATGAATTGTGCTACAACATACGGAAGAATCTCAACAATTATTAAATAGATAACCCCCCTACAATTATATAGAGTATAATTACCTTTTATATAAGTTTAAAACAATCATATACATATATTTAGGAATATAGATAGATGCAGTAAAATTATCTAAGAAGTAAACAGGGCAGTGGACATAGGATGCAGGACAATGGTCACCTCTGATGGGGGTGGCAGGGATGAGACAAGGGAGGGAGCCCTACACTTAGATGTAGGTTATTATCAAAGTCCCAGATTTTGTGTGAAATTCACGAGTGTGCATTACATTGTTAAAATAGGAAATGTTCAGTGTGTGTATGAACTAAAGAACCATCATTACTTTAATTCTGTGAAGCTGAGGACCCATGGTGGCAAAACTATTCATTCTCAGCTGAGATGCTGAGAGAATTCAAAATAAGTAGCTCATTCCTACCCAGCTCCCCACCACACATTAGGCCCTTAACAGCCAGCTATGGGGTGTTTGAAAACAGCCTGAAGTGGGCCAAAGAAAATAAAATCACCTTATGGCCCAACCAACTTTATGAATAAATACAATCTCTTTAATCTCATGGGGTCCTTGCTTTAAAACATTGCACAGATCTTTGTCTGATAGATAATAAGACACAGTTCTTCCCAAATCTGCAGCAGACTTGTCTTAATAGTGAGCGCCTTAAAGGGCTGCACCATGCCTGCCCCATCCTTTCCTTCATAAAGAGCTCTCACAGTTTGGTCTCTGGCCCCGTCCTTTTAAAAGATTTCACCTGGCCTGGACTTTGGGTTAAAAGGAAGACTGGCTTTCCGCAGTGGATGGGGGTGGCTTGTTGACAGAGCTATTCCACCCTGCTGAAGGTAAGTGTTCTCTTTATCCTTCCATGTGACCCAAGGAACAGAGAAGTCATTTAAGCCTTATAAATTCTGGCAGGCTCCAAAAGCAAGTCGCCAGCCTTGAAAACATGTCCCTGTTTCCTTTGGCTAATTTGCAAATCCAGTAATATTTTCAGATAAGAAGGTAAACAGAGGGTGGAGGAGGTTAAGGAGGCTTGTCTCAGGCCAGGATTTTTATACAGAGACAGGAAGAAGAAATGTTACTGAAAATCTTTCCCTTTCAGGGAAAAGAATAGTAACCAAGCCTATAATAGCCTCACAACCTGGGAGGGTGGTAAAAGGAGGCAATTCTCTCTGCACCTTCAGGAAAAATGGGAATGCCAGTGAATAGGATGCCAGACACATGTGCACCAGATCTCAGGCACAAGGGATAGAAACCAGGAATGGGGTGGAAGAGAAACTTGGTATCGTCTGTAGTCGGAGCTCTAGGATGAGATAGGTTGTCTGAAGACGGAGTGAGTTCCCCATCTTTAAAAAATATATATCCATGCCTTGTGCTAAATCCCTTTTTATAAAGATACCGAGGAACATTCTCAAGAGGTAGAACCAAATCAGAAGTTTCAACCCAGGGCTGGGAGGTGGGGAGATGGGGAGAATGAACTCTCTAAAAGCTAAAGGTGAAAGTTTGCATCGTTTAACTGAGGGGCCACAGCTTCTATAAAACTCTCACACAAGTATTTTATACATGACCCCAAGAAAGGTAATGAACCCACAGTAGAAATGATCTTTATATCTCTTTCCTCCAGCAAACCCTAAGACCTGGAATATTTTACATCTCTGAATTCAGGCTGAAGGGAGCAGATAAGTTTCCAGACTTAAAGACGTACCCAACTAGAAGGGAGGCTGCATGAGGACAAGGCGGTACGTGTGTTTCCTTCACTGCCGCGTGTCCGGCATCTGGAACAGTGACTGACAGTGCACTCGGTACTTGGAGAAGAGACAGTGGCAGTGGGAGGAGGGAAGGGTGGACAGCAACTGCGGATCTGAACACTTAAGACACTCCTGCCGCAAAGTTAGACCTCTCAAATACATCATCTCATTGAATCCTTTCAACAGGACAGACAGGAAGGTTTGATTGTCCCCATTTTATAGATTAGAAGACTGAGGGCCAGGTACTGTTCAAGATCACACAGCAGAGGTGTGACCAAGCTAGGACTTAATGCCGGAGCACTGGGTTGCCCTGCCTCTCAGATCCTGTTCCTGTCTCTCCTCACCGTGTATACCCTTCCCCATGGTAGGAGTATGGCTGTGAGTTACATGGGAGTCCCTGGGCTTGCAGAGAAGAAACCACATTGTTCATGTTTCCACACAGGTGGACTGCAGACAGTAAAGGCTGGACGTGGAAGTGGGGCTTGGTGGGCAGCCCAGTGAACTTGGACCTTCTCTGAGGGCTGTAGGGGCCGGGGCAGGGTTGGAGGTGGTGGAGGAGGGAGGCCAGGCCTGTGTGTCGGACGCAGCACACTGACTGTGGTGTGCGGTCTTCCTGGGGATCCGAGGAAGACAGCACTGCTGGGCTGAGGAAGTCGTCTGGCCCCCGACAGGCACTCTCGGGAGGAGCAAGCCTGGCAGAGTTCAGCCTCATAACCCAGTCTGGGAAGCTGGCCTCTGTGGGGTTTGGCAAGGGGACATGCATAAGCTCAGTGGTAGGGAATGCAGTGTCACTGGTTTAGAGAGGAAGAAGACTGGCTGAAGCAGGACCACAGCTGGGCCACCATACAGAAGGGCTTGGCCATGTGTCAGGGCTGCCTTTGTTTTCTGGAACCTCAGGTAGCACATCCAAACCGGAGGTAGGCTCGTCCTTTCTGCACCGGGGCTTAAAGCTCTAAAATAACAGTCCTTGTGAATTTTACCACTCTAAGTACAGTCTAGAAACCAACAACATGAGCATCACCTGGAGCTCACCAGAAATGCAGATTTTCAGGCTCCACCCAGCCCTGCTGAATCAAAACCTACATTTTAACGAAGCCCCTCACTCCTGCCGTGATTACCTTAAAATTTGAGAATCGCTCTCCCAACCTGCTGAATCAGAATCTCTAGAGCTACTTTTCTCAAATCTGAATACTTTCTAAGCTTCCCAGAACAATCAGAAATCCACTGAAGTTTGATAACCAGTATAGGAAATGAATGAAATAGCCTAAGAATATTAACATTGCTTCATTTAAACTAATACATCCATTTTGGAAAGACTTTTGGAGAATACTCAAAGATCTAAAAATAGACTTGCCATTTGACCCTATAATCCCTTTACTTGGTATATACCCAGATGACCAAAAATCACAATACAACAAAGATATCTGTACCAGATTGTTTATTGCAGCCCAATTCATAATTGCTAAGTCATGGAAGAAGCCCAAGAGCCCATCGATACACGAATGGATTAATAAA
>CAUYON010082871.1:0-29319 GCA_963573935.1 Arctocebus calabarensis
TCTTGGGGTCTTGGTGTGTGCCACACCTTTTGGGGGCAAAACACGATTGTAAGAGGGTCTTTTCCTAACAAATGCAACCAGTGTAACATGGTTTCTTGTACCCTCAATGAATCCCCAACAATAAAAAAAAAAAAAAATCCACACATGCTAATGCTGGCAAATGCATCGCAGAGGACAAACTGCCACGCCTTCCACAGCAATCATCTAAGAAATGGAATTCAGTGTTAGTGCCTGCGTTTGGCAGGTTTAGCACTCCTGCTGTGCAGCCACCTGATTGATGAAAGCCTCTTTTTCAATAGTTGTTCTTTGCGTTAGCATTCATGTGAGCCCAGGCACATTCACACTGGGTGCCTGCTTAGAGAAGGCCATTCATGTATCTGTCTTGTCTCTCACATCCCCCCTGTGTTCCAAGACCTTGACCTTTAGCCAAAACATTAGCCCCTGCTCAGGGATCACTATAGTTTTATGCCACTGATCTCTCCTATCAGATGACAAAGAGGCAGATGCATGTGGCCCACTGGGAAGAGTTCACTTGCCTTCTGCTCTTGAGAGATACCCTTGAATAGGGCTTCAGTGCTCCGACCCTGTGCTTTTGAGGTGCTATTATATCATTTAGGTTACTTATTCAGCAGCCTTTTCTTTCACTTTTTTCTTGCTAAAAGAAACTTATTATCATTTAGATGTTAATAGCAGTATGCTCGAGGAAGATAGACCCAGCACTGATCTTCCTGGCAAGGAAGGGGGAAGGACCATAACTAGTGAATTGCATTCCTACATGCTGGCAATTGATTTAGGGATATGACCCAGTTCTGGATAATAGGGCTTAAAAGGAAATCTAGGACTTTTAGGAAATATTCTCTCTTCCGAATAAATAGAGGGACTTTATATTTCTCTTTGAACATCACAGTGTAAAGTAGTATACCAATGTTTGGAATTACACAATTTTACAAAGACATGGGTGGCATGTAGTGAATATAGTAAATAAAGGTCCACAATTTCCCATTTTCCCCATGTATGGCAAATTTATGGGCTAACTTTGGGACACCACATCTTCTAGTCATGAGGGGAAAGATGAGGATAGGAGAAAGCTGGCCAGAGCCCAGATATCATTGAACTGCTGCATTAACTAAGCAGTCAACTGCCTCCTGTCTTGATATATAGCATAATAACTCCCAATTTTAAGTCAATTTAGTCAGGAATTCTGTTGCATCTAAAGTGATACCAGTTTTAAAATAATATTCTACATCTCCATTACCTTGTCATATGAGCTTTCCATAGACTCATGCAAAGCAGCCTTGCATAAATTGAACTCTTTTTTAGATAATAGGTATGGTAAAAGAAATGTAAAGAAAAAACATAGTCCAGAGTGAATCTTTTTTCCCAGGAATTAGAAGGAATAGGACGTCCCCTTTCCATATCCCCAAACACATACACAAATACACACACCTCTCTCTCTCTGTCTGTCTCTCTGTCTCTCTCTCTGTCTCTGTCTCTGTCTCTCTCTCTCTCTCTCTCACACACACACACACACTTTCTCCTTTAATGCTCTAGGTAGAATCTAACAAGAATGGGTTCCTTTTGCTTTGGGACCAGGATACAAGACAAGGCTAAGAGTCAGAATGAAAAGAATGAACTGAGAAGTGTGGGTAAAACCCATTGGGCTTTTCAGTCTGGTCAGACTCTGTGATTTACACAGAAAAAAAAAAAAGGCTCAGTAGGAGCCCTGGACCGGCTCCACACAGTGGTTGTGGGTTAAGCAAGGATACTTGGAAAGGCAGCTGTAAGATTCGGCAGCATTTCACCCTCCCATAAGCCTGTACTACAGCCTATGCATATGGAAGAGATACAGATGATGCCTGCTACTGGCAATTTTATTTTTGCCCAACTCCTTCATCACATTCCCCCCAAAATGAACTAGTGAATACAGTTGTACGGTTTATGAATTTATCCTCCTTGAATGAAATCAATATGTTTTTGCAAAGGACTTTGCCCTGCATTCATTGGTGAGGGTTTGTGTCCTGCTTGGCAGATGGGAGACCAGAACGGCAGTGAGAAGAAGCAATCTCTGCTGCCATCTTCTGATGGTCCAGTGAGGAGCAGACAGAGTAAAAGGGAAGAATATGCACAAGCCCCATTGGTGCTGATAAACTAGGATGCCCTGAGGGCAAGGTTTGAACTGGAGGCACCCACTCCTAGTGGCTGGAGGGAAGGGCTCCTCCACTGAGCCCCTGCCCCTCTACCCCTCGGCTCTATTCTTTCTCACCCTGTCTGGCTGGTCCAGCTACAACTATTGCGAGTGACTCAGCAGAAGCCAGAATTAGACTGCTCTGCTGAGGACTGTTGACCTCTGCAGGTGTTTATAACTTCACTCAAAAGGCTTAGAAGCTTTATATACTTCTTAATGGCAGAGAAAAGGGCATTTTGGGCTGAGAAGCTCCAAAATTGTAAAAGGGATTAGAGAGTCTGTGCACCCTATCCTCCTGGCTTGGCTCTGGGTTGGTTTTGAACCTATTTAAAAGAGAAATAAGTTAGGTAGAAGAAACTCTTCAAAAAGCCTTTAAGAACTCCAGATAAGCCAGGGTGTGGGGAGACAAGTATAAGATGCCTTCATCCTTTCATTCATTTAGCAACTATTCATAGAAAGGCCACCATGAATCAGGCAGAAAATAAAGGACACACACATACACAGCCCTCTTGCCCTCACCAAGTGTCTATTCTGTCACAGGAATCAGACATCTAAATAAATACACCACATATGGGTGGCGCCTATGGCTCAAAGGAGTAGGGCGCGAGCCCCATACGCTGGAGGTGGCGGGTTCAAACCCAGCCCCGGCCAAAAACTGCAAGTACACCATATACCACTTGGTAATAAGTATATGAAGAAAAATAAATGAAAGGAAGAAGATGGGTAGCGATGGGAGCTGGATGGATTTTAAATAGGCAAGTCTTGGGAGGATTTCTGGAGACAGGGAGGCTGGAGCAAAACTCTGAGGACGTGAAGGAGTAACCATGACAGTGTCTCAGGAAGAGCAAACCAAGCAGAGGCAATAGAAGATGCAGAGGCCTGGAGGTTGGAGCACGCCCACTGGTTCTTAGAAAAGTAAGATAGCCATTGGGACTCTCACAAAGAGGAGGGAGAAAATTAGAAAACGAAGTCAGCATCACATCCCCCTGGGTCTTATAGAACATTGCCTTTTTCTCAGAGATGGGATCCTACTGGTAGGCTTCAAGCAAAGAAATGTTCTGACTCACATTTTCAAGGGTCATTTTAGCTGTAGTGTTGAGAGCAGGCAGTCGAGGGGGAACAGAAGAAATAAGGCCACTGCAATATTCCAACCAGGAGAGAAGGCAGGTGGGACATGCCCCAGGAGTGGTGGAGGTAATGGTAAGGGTAATATCTCAGATCTGTTTTGAGGGCAGAGTGAAGAAGATTCGCTGAGTAGATTGGGAGTGGAGAGTGAAGGAAAAAAGAAGAGTCAGGGATGACTCCATTGAATTTCATCTGAAAATTAAAAGAAGCCATTACTGGAGTTAAGAAATGTCATAGGAGAGGCAGGAGTGTGCATGAGAGAGACAGAGGCAGGCAGAGGTGGGGTGGAGAGTTCCCCTTTTGAGCATTTAAAGTTTCTGGCTCTATTGGAGAACCAAGTAGAGATTCAAAGGAGACAGCTGTGCAAGTCTGCAGTGCTCTGGGGAAAATCTCAGCTGAAGCTATAAATTTGGAGACTCACCAGGTTACAGATGGCATTTAAAGCCATGAGGTGGCCGTGGGAGGGCTGTGGGAGTGAGGGCAAATAGAGAAGAAAGGATTCCAGCTGGCGGAGGGAAAGAGCCCTACCCTGGTAGGAGCTCAAGAAGATACAGAGAAACCAGCAAAGAAGACTAAGAAGAGTGAGCTAAGTGAGAAAACCAATGAGCTACGAGGAAAACCAAAGGGACCACGTCCTAGAGGCCACAGGATTTGGAAAGAAGTATGGAGAATCCTCAAAGAGCTAAAAGCAGACCTTCCATTTGATCTTGCATTCCTATTAGTAGTTATCTACACAGAAGACAAAAACAATAATTTTACAATAAGGATATTTGCACTAGAATGTTCATTGCAGCTCAATTTACAATTGCCAAGATCTGGAATCAACCCGAGTGCCTATCAACCCATGAACAGATTAATAAACTGTGGTATATGTATCCCATGGAGTACTACTCAGCCATAAAGAGATGGCGACTTTATATCTTTTGTATTAACCTGGATGGAGTTGAAAAAATTCTTCTTAGTAAAGTATCATAAGAATGGAAAAGTGAGTATCAATGTTCTCAATACTGCTATGAAACCAACAGATAAACAACTAGATGCCCACAGAGATGGGAGAGGGGAGGAGAGAGTGGGCCTGGCATGCTGTCACCTATGGTGCACAATGTAAAGGTACAAAACACACCCCTTGTGCAAGGCTCAACTATGGCTTGGACTTTACTGACAAACTCAAATAAGGTAACCTAATGGTTTGTACCCTCAGGTTAATCTGAAATTAAAAAAAAAAAAAAAAGAGGAGGGGAGATGCATAGAGTGATATGAGCTCTGCAAATCAATCCCTTAACATAGCAATATGAAGGTAGCTGGTCTCCATCTTTACATTGCAGGGGAATGTCTCGAGTGAAATGGATTCAAGAGAAATTAGGAGAAAAGGAAATAGGAGCAAGTATATAATCCATCCTTCAGGGGTTCATATAAAATTTCTCTTCCTGGTAATTCTCAGAACTAACTGAGGGAGAGTCTGACAAAGAGGCTGACAGTCTAACAGTTGGGGGATAAGGGCCATTATAATCAATACATTACTGTTAACGTGTTCCCCAAACGCCCCACAAGCTGGTGAAATCTGGAGATGTGCACATCATATCATGTTAAATAGTTCTTTTAATAAAACTTTTACGCAACTGACCTTTATCCCCTCTAAAAGGAAATCATTCCAAAGGCTAAAAGTTTTCACTTATGAGAAAGGTTTCCAGTCATTATCCCAGATAAAGTTTTCCTTTGCTTATTTCATTTCACCCTTTGCTCTGAATTCCTGCCACTTCTCATTTTTCCTAGATAATAATTGGTTGGAAAACCTACCCACATTTTATTATTTCTATTTCAAACCATAAGATAGGGCATCCATCTCATTAATCACTTTGAATTCTTTCTCTCATGCTAAACACTTTTCTAGTCTTGAGTTGTCTGATGGAGCTGAGCTTGGAGTTTTAGGAGCTCTCTTTCTGTCACCATGTGCAGAGGGCCCACAGCCTTCCAGGGCCAATTTTCAGGCTTCTCTCCATTTATAGATCTAATCATAGGCAGAGAGGCTAATCACAGCTTGGTCCATTTCCATGGGGCACTGGCCTGACCTGCTTCTCCTGTGGTGTGTCATTAGACTGCTTCGGTCTAATAATTCATGACTATTTCTCCAATCATTTGCTTCTTTCCCTTCCTCCTATTCAGAGAGATGCCTGGCTCTGTGTTCCCAGCCTCAGCAAGGTATATCATGGGCATCCCGACTTTTGTGTACAAATCCTTAACCAGAAGCGTAAAAAGGGCCTGATAAAGAAATATGATGAGATAACACTTTTCCTGAAAAATAGGATTTTGAGAGACATGATGGGAATGGAGTAATATGCACACAGCTTGCTGGTACCAAAGGCGGAAGGCTGTATGTCCCAGAATAACATTGCTTCCGTGATGTCTCTAAGCAGACAGGAGCACTGGTGGCATCACCACATGGAAACCTCTGTGGAAAGACGACAAATGAACAGAGTTACAGGTCCCTCCCCAGTGCCAGGGAGCTACCAATGACCATCAGAGTCGTGGCACAAACCAGAAAAACAATGAGAAGTTTTGAACTTATATTTCTTTGTTTGACAGTGGGTATCTGAGATGGCCAGCTAATATATCCATTTGCCCACTGCTAAGTATAAGACATTAAAACTTTTTGCTGTCTTATTCATACTTCCCTGGTGTTTTCCAGCCTGACATGCAGGAGGTGGCCTCCAGATATTTGTTAAATAAGTCTTGCAGAATGAATTCATGGCATGCATGCATGTGTGTTCTGGCCAATTTGATGTTGCTGTGAAAACTAAATGAAATAATTCATGTAAAATCATTCTGCACACTCTAAAGCCCTTCGCAAATGTAAGGGAGCAGCATTATCATTCCCTCCTTGATTTTTACCCTCTGCTGTTGGTAGTGAAAATTGATTACCTATTAAGTGCTGAGTGAGAAGGTTAGCTTTAATAATTTAATTTGGCTTGCATACAGAAAGCTCTGTTCCTGCCATGCCTTGAATAATCATAGGCAGATATTTCAAATGCTGGCTCCCCCCACTGCCTACTCCAGCGATGCCAAATCCTTCATACAATATATTGGGTCTGAGATCCTGCAATGTCAGGTCTGATCAAGAAAATGTCAAGCTGAAGGAAAAGAAAGTGACTGTCTCTTTCTCCACAATTCCTAGTGATTGAGTTGCACTGTATTAAAAAATAATTCTTATGAAATCCAGATACATTGGCTGATTTTAGCACCCTCTTTCTTGTTTCCTTGATGGCAGTAATTTGTTTCCAAACATAAAAACCATATATAGATAAAAAATAGGTGTCAAAGGATATTAGGAGTATGCAGTTTGCCTTGGTCATCGTGTTTATATGTTCTTTTTATACACAGAGCTTGGCTATGATTGGTGCCTGACACAGAAATGTCGGATGAAGAACTCACTGAATATTTTCTAGATTGATATAGTATAATTACTAACACCAGAATAAAAAAATTGGAAGAAACTCCCCCGCATATTTGAGGTAGTCCTTTTTTATTTTTAATCACTTGAGAATTATCTAGAATGGATACTATTTTTTATTTATATACATTCAGGAGTTAAAATGTTAACTACTCAACTACTGGCACACTCTGGAGTTTAAAGTCAATCAAATATCATTTTAGCATATACTTTGCATAAAAAACAGATTAGTTTGTTTGCTGAACCATTTTAGGGCAATGAAGTAAAAGAAATAAAACATGATCTCTGAAATCTGATAGCAAAAAGAAAGCATGTAAGCTGAAACTCTCATACACAGACACACATGCATAGTCCACAACAAAGAAATACACCACAATGCTGTATGTAACAGCAGAACAGGTATGAAACCCATAAGGGTTATAGAAGGACAGGAAGGCAAAATGTATTGAGGGCTTGAAGTGGCAATAAATGAAGAGCAAGACTCAGGCAAAAGAGTGCTCACATTGCACTGAAAAGATAGAAGAAGCTACTATTTATTGATTGTTAATTGGATATCAGACTCTGTGATAGAAGATATATGTTTTATCTTATCAAGACCCTACAACTACCCACAAGAGAAATATTAAATGAGGAAACTGAGGCTCAGAAGAGTTGACTGATTTACTCAGGATGACTCAACTAGGTAGTAGAACCCAAACTCAAACCATGAGTGTATGACCCTGAAGTTCATAAGTCAGATACAAATTCTTGTACTAAAGGAAATTGTTTAAATTTCAGGAAGAATGTAAATGTATGTGAGTGAGTTTGTGTGTTGGGAGTAGGTGGGTGCATGTGAATAGAATCAATTAAAAAAAAAACAATTGTAACAATTCTGACATTTAGAAAAAGGAAGAAAAGAGCCACTGTTAAATGTGCTGTCCAACTTTCACTTAGGTTTTCTTCTTACTCCTCTTCTACCAGAATTTCCATCATCTTTTTTTTTTCTTTAAGACAGTCTCACTATTTCACCCTCAGTAGAGTGCTATGGCATCACAGTTCACAGCAACTTCAAACTCTTGGGCTTAAGCAATTCTCTTGCCTCAGTCTCCCCAGTAGCTGGGACTACAGGTGCCCGCCACAATACCTGGCTATTTTTTTGTTGCAGTTGTCATTGCTGTTTAGCTGGCCCAGGCTGGGTTGAACCCACCAGCCTGGGTGTATGTGGCCAGTGCCCTACCAACTGAGCTATGGGTGCTGCCCTCCATCTTTTCTTACAGCATCACTTCGATATGCTGAAAGGATAAGCAATGGGACCCCTGTTTGAATCCCATCTTTGCAGGCTGGGCTTTCATTCAGGCCCACAGAAATCCACTCTTGACAATTAGAGCCACATAAACTCCCAGTGTGTTCAACTTTGACCCTGCAGAGCTTATACCAACCTCTATTAGTTCAGGGAACTACACTTTAATTGCTCTATGGCAGCCTCAGGCAAGAAAGAGCCTCACCTCAGTGGAGAAAGGTCCAAGGTAAAGAAAGGACATCCCCAGTTAGATTGACCCAGGAGAGGAACAGAAAGGGCCACAACAGACCTGACCACTGCACACTCAACCTCACGTAGGACAACCAGTGCCAGAAAATATCTAGAACAATATATAATATGAAACATGAGGCCTTCAATGTAGAAAGTTCTATACTCTACAGCATGAATTTTGAAGTCAGCAAGGCTGATGACATAGGAGGCAGCATGTAAGGAAAAGTGGATGATACCACTTTGGAAGGTAATTTCTAACACAGAAAACTATGTCAATTATTTATTATTTCAAAAATTTAGCGGATTCATTTATATCAATTAAATAAATACTTATGGAGCACCCATATCATACTTTGAGAATAAAAAAATCTTTGTCCTTAAAGAGCTTAGAATGTTGAGTGGGAGCCAGACAACCTTTAAGATATTCAAGATAAGAAGCAGGTGACAAAATTCAGCTTCCTTTTCTATCAAAAATACTTAATAAAATAAGTATAGGTGGCACATTTCTTAAGCTGATTTAAGCCATCTCTGAAAACCCACAGCTAACATCATATTGAAGGGAATAAAACTGAAAGTTTTTCCACTTAGAACTAGAACAAGATAAGGATATCCACTATCTCCACTATTATTCAACATAGTTCTGGAAGCTCTAGCCAATGCAATCAGGCAAGAGAAGGATACTAAAGGCATGCAAATGGGGGCAGAGGAAGTCAAATTCTCCCTCTTTGCCAATGATATGATCTTATACCTGGAAAACCCCAGAGACTCAATCTCAAAACTCTTGGAAGTCATCAGGAAATACAGTAATGTCTCAGGGTATAAAATCAATGTCTACAAATCAGTAGCCTTTGTATACAATAACAGCCAAGTTGAGAAGCAAATCAAAGATATAATTCCCTTCCCAGTAGCTTCTAAGAAAATGAATAGTTAGGAATATACCTAAAAAAAAAAAGAGCTGAAAGATCTTTTCAAAGAGAATTATGAAACCCTAAGAAAAGAAATTGCAGAAGACACTAACAAATGGAAGAACATACTATGCTCTTTGCTGAGAAGAATCAATATTGTAAAAAAGTCTATTCAACCCAAAGAAATCTACAGACTCAATGCAATCCCATTTAAACACCAACATCATATTTTGAAGAACTTGAAAAAATAGTACTTTATTTTGTATGGAACCAGGAAAAGACCCATATAGCTAAGGCTATTCTTAGTAATAAAAACAAAGTTGGAGGCATCATCCTACCAGACTTCAGGCTATATTACAAGTACACAGTAATCAAAACAGCATAGTATTGGCACAAAGAAAGAGACAAAGACATTGGGACAGAATAGAAAACCAAGAGATGAAACCAGTTTCTACTTGCCATCTGAGTTTTGATAAGCCAAACAAAAACATACAGTGGGGTAAAAGAATCCGTATTCAACAAATGGGGCTGGGAGAACAGGATAACCACATGTAAAAGACTGAAACTGAACTCATACATTTCACCACTTACAAAAATTTATTCAAGATGGATAAGAGACTTAAATCAAAGACAATACATGATAAAAATCTTAGAAGAAAGTGTGGGGAAAATGCTGATGATATTGCACTTGGGAAAGATTTTATGACAAGGATTTTAGGGGCCATCACAACAACAACAAAAATCAACAAATGGGACTTAATTATGCTGAAAAGCTCCTACACAGCTAAGGACACAAGTAAAGCAAAAAGGCAAATTTTAGAATGGGAAAGGATATTTTCAGGGTATGAATTTGACAAAGGTTTGATAACTAGAATCTAAAGAACTCAAAGTAATCAACAAAAAAGGAGTAAATAAGCCCATCTTCCTCTGGGCAAGAGATAAGAACAGAACCTTCTCTGACAAAAATAGACAAATGGCTAACAAACATTTGAAAAAAATGCTCATCATCCCTAATTGTCAGAGAAATGCAAATCAAAACCACCCTGACATATCACCTAACCTCAGCAAGAATAGCCCACATTACAAAGTCTCAAAGCTGCAGATGCTGGCATGGATGTGGAGAGAAGGGAACACTTTTACACTGCTGATAGGATAGTAAACTAATACAACTGTTTTGGAAGGAAGTATGGAGAATCCTCAAAGAATTCAAATTACACATCCCATTTGATCCTGCAATCCCATTACTAGGCATGTACCCAGAAGAAAAAAAAATCATTTTATCATAAGGACATTTGCACTAGACTGTTTATTGCTGCTCAATTTACAATCACCAACACGTGGAAACAACCTAAATGCCCACCAACTCAGGAATGGATTAACAAGCTGTGGTATGTGTGTACCATTTATTAAAATAATGGAGGCTTTACATCTTTTGTGTTAACCTGGATTCATTTGGAACACTTTCTGCTTGGGAAAGCGTCACAAGAATGGAGAAGCAAGAATCCAATGTACTCAATTCTAATATGAAAGCAGTAGATGAGCTAATACAAGGGGTAAGGTAGGGGAATGAGGGACCAGGGAAAGGGAAGGAATGAGGGGGATGGGAGGGTCACAATGAATGACACACGTCTTGGGGGCAGGACACTATTACAAGAAGAACTTTACCTAACAAATGCAATCAGTACAATCTAATTCTTTCTACCCTAAATGAATCCCAAGCAATAAAAAAAAAAAAAAGACCAGAAACGATTAGAATGTAATGACAGAGGATAGAGTACAACAATAGAGTATTGATAGATAAAGACAGAGGGCGGGTCTCGGTGCAGACATGGCCAAGTCCAAGAACCACACCACACACAACCAGTCCCGAAAGTGGCACAGAAATGGCATCAAGAAACCCCAATCACAAAGATATGAATCTCTTAAGGGGGTAGACCCCAAGTTCCTGAGGAACATGCGCTTTGCCAAGAAGCACAACAAGAAGGGCCTGAAGAACATGCAAGCCAACAATGCCAAGGCTGTGAGTGCACGTGCTGAAGCTATCAAGGCCCTTGTAAAGCCCAAGGAGGTTAAGACCAAGATTCCAAAAGGTGCCAGTAAACTCAGTCGACTTGCCTACATCGCCCACCCCAAGCTTGGGAAGCATGCTCGTGCACGCATTGCCAAAGGTCTCAGGCTCTCCTGGCCAAAAGCCAAGGCCAAGGCCAAGGATCAAATGAAGGCCCAATCTGCTGCTTCATCTGCAGCTCCAGCTTCAGTTCCAGCTCAGGCTCCCAAAGGTGCCCAGGCCCCCACAAAGGCTCCAGAGTAGAGGTTGTATTAGTTAACAGTGTTGGAAATACAACTTCCTTTCAAATCTCTTCTTTAGCCCATTGTCCCTAAATGTAATAACAGCATGTATTACATTTAGTTTCAGATCTATTCATTTCAAAGTCATACGATCCATTAAAAACATTTTCCTCTCCAACATTTTATAATACAACCAGTGCTATTGAGAGAGAATACCCAAGAAGGGTGAGGTCTGGGAGAATAGGTCTTCTCAAGCAGACCACAAGGATACACCTGCAAGATCCTCTCCGTGGTGACTCAGCCCTCGAGAATTTGTAAACTTCCTAGAACTTGGAAATTTCTACTTCTGTGAAATCCTGTAGTTCTGTGGAGGAGGGAACAGCATCTCCTGCTTGATTCAAACTGGTCAATGAAAAAGATACCTATGGGTTGGAACTTTTTGACTGGAGATAAAAAGGGAAAGACTAAGCCATTCAGAGAGTGCAGCAATTTGGAATTCTTCTATGCCATAATCTCCCAGCCAGTGAATAAAGCCCTTCCTCTTATAAAAATGGTGTTTGGGTGCTCTTTCACTTGTCTTCCTGCAACACTATGCTGGACACATCTTGTACACCAGTACAAGAGCCAACTATGTACCCTCATTCCAACTCTGCATTCAACAATGGCACAGTGGTAGTTCAAAATTGCCCACGGTGTGAGTATTTTCACTACAGAAATTTAGACAAGCTATAAGCAAGTGTTTCTATCAGTTCATTTGGGGAAAGTTGGTTGTTAAACATATACCAGAAAATGGCTGTGTTTAAACATTTATAGATACACATTCGATACACAAAGTCTGTTGAAGACTTTAAAATCACTTCTTAATGTGAGTGCACTGAAGTTTGGCTTAGAATAAAATATTTTTATCACCTATGATGCAACTTGTTGGATTTGCAGAAAACAGTATTATCGTAGATGCTTTATACACAGGGAAATTAAACACATTTACTGTGGAGAGTGGGCCATGAGGCAGCAGGGCCCTCATAGCCTGGGGAATATTCAGGGAATGAACTCCTCAACTACTTCTTGGTTCCCAAAACAACCATATTCCTTTTTTCATGTTCCCTCTGCCAAAAGTCATGTCGTTCTTTCTTTGTCTAGTTAACTATGCAGAAATCCTTGTGTTCTTTCCCTTCTTATTTCTTGTTGTATGTTAACGAAGTTAAGTAGAAACCATTAACAAGATGATTTGCCCTTATTCAAGTCATTTACATTTGCCTATCATGCTGTAAGAACAAAAATATGTCTTTTGTTTATGCTAATTCCCATATTGTCTATGCTATTTCCCCCTAGCCAACTCTGTAGAGATACTATAAAATAAAGCTGATTTTGTGCTTTGGTACTGGCTGCAGCCATCAGCTCAGTCTTCTCTTGTGCTGTATTTTTCTCAATCCCCACCAATTCCACTCTGGTTCGCTCCCTTTCCCCGCACAGGCTCTCAACAATTTACATTCAATTTTAAAATATATTAATTTATACCAAGATTACTATTTCGGTCCAGATGTGTCTCTCCAATCACTTTTGTAAATTTTATGTTTTTAAATCACAGCATGTTTGGGGGCTACTTTTCTTTATGAAGATCTATGATGTTTAGGGAGAAGGGTCTGCAGTTATTTTTTCATTGTAAGATTCCAAGATCTCTCCTTAATAATAATGAACTAATCTGTGCTTAAAAGTAGATAGATCATTGTCATTATATGCATATGACAATAACATATGAGCATGCAGTTTGCATGATTTCTAAACTTCCAGAACCGAATGACTGAATGACTTTTTGAATGGTACAACTCTAAAAGTGGAAATTCTTTACCTGGTATCACATAGTCCACTGCTGGTTGCTGCATTGTAACAGGGAAATTCTCTTTCAAATCAACTAATGCTATAATCAAAAGAGCCTTCCTATATACTTCAAGATGGAAAACTGAACAATATTTCTTTTTTTCATTGGGAAAATAATGTGCATTTTGATAAACTATGTAAGTACACATTAGCTCAGAATGGTGGGATTGAGAAAAGCATGAATATTAATTTGCAATATTTTGAGAAGGACATATTTATGGCAATTGGATGATTACTTACTGGTAATTATGTCATAATAATGTTAGTACTTTAAATGCAATCTCAAAAACAAATAACCCATGCAGCTTTGCCCTTTGAAAACAAACCTTTCTTTGAAGACAAATACCTTAAGGAAAATTAAATCAGAAGTTGCAAAGAGTTATGAATCTCACAGGTACTGGCACTCTCCAGATAAGCAGGTATCCAACAAAAGCCAGTCCCTGCTGGAATTGCAATAAACAAGCACAATTTTGACTAAAACCCCAGTCAGAGTTGACCTGCTGGAAACTGCTATTGGTTTCCCAAATCCTTCCAGGAATAAGAAGGAAACTAGAATAATGAAAAAAATATTGTGGTTTGAGGGCACTTTTGTAAAAACCTAGAGGATTTCCTAAATTGAGAATTTCAAAGCTAGTTTATCCAATCCCTGCAAGTCATTCGTGGGTGTATATATATTGTTCTAAATCCAAGAAAGTAGAAAGTACAGCTGTTAAAACAATAAATATTTTGTCTCAGAAAATGTCACATTGACCGCATTGTAGATACCTTGGAAGGGAGCCTGCAGTCTGCCACCTTGCATTTAAGAGGACAGGGGTCATGAATCACAGATACAGGACACGTGGATATGTGGGAGAGAGAACTGGATTTTCATCATGTGTTATGAATTTCCCAAACCATGCAAGACATATATGACAACTTGAGAGCAACCACTTACTGGTTACCTTGCCACCCTTTCTCTTTGACTTGTATGTGGATCCCACAAATCTGCATTTGTTATGCATTAGCTCACACCCTTCCTATATGTAGTTCTCCTTGAGTATTGAATTCCGAGGCTTTTTTCCTCTGGTTCTCTCTTTTCTTTTAAGCACATAGTAGGCATTCAGATGTATACCTCCTACTATTTACAGTAGATTTCCAATGTTGATTGAATGCCTACTATTTACCAGGCAGTATTCTAAAATGCTAGGGATACAGCAGTGAACAAAACAAAAACTCCTCCACCTCCCCTCGGCACCCACCCCCAGCACCTCCTTAAGTTTATGTTTTAGCTGGAGAGACAGAAATGAACACGTAAAATACGTTCAATGGTGATGAATGCTCTATAGAGAAGCGAAGTAGAGGAGGTAGTTGAAGAACAGGGAGGGAAATTATTTTAAATATGGTGGCCAAAGGGGGTGTCGCTGGGAAGGAGATATGAGATCAAAGTCTCATTAGAGGGGAGGAAGCATCACCTGATACGCTGTAGATAGAGAATATTTCAGGCAAGGGACAAGTGAGGTTGAGTCCCTGGCCTGTTTGAGAAGCAGCTAGGGGTCAATGCAGTGGCTAGAGAAGGGTGAGCCAGGCAGATTATAGAACATGACATCAAAGAAGAAAATCACATGTGTGTTTTTTGCAAGATGTGGAATGGGGAGCATGTACAGAACTCTTATCTGATAAGAGTTCATGAAAGGTGGTTGGCTCTAGAAGTACTTTGAAGGTAAAGTCAATAGGATTTTGCTGATGAAGTGGATGTGTGAGTATCAGAAGTAAGGAGCAAACAGTATGCATGGGGGAACAGTGAAGGAAGAAGGGGGACATGGAGTGGGGGTGGGGATGTGGAGTCATCATTTTCTGAGACAGGAAAGAAGAGAGGGAAGATAAGGAGTTGGATAGTCTGAGGAGGAGCCCGTTAGATGACCAGTGGAGAAGCAGAGGAGATATATAACATCTCCCTCATGTAGTCATTATAAGAATGAATTGAATGATAGTATATAACAAACAGAAATCAAAAGACAGACCGATATTAATTAACAATGACTGACTGTCTTCTGTGTTAAGTACTACTCTAAGTATTTCACCTATGCTATTTCATTTAACCCCCACAATGACCAAATGAGAAATATTATTGCCCCCATTTTATTGATAAGAAAGCTAAGGTTAACCACTTGCCCAAAGCCATTATGAAGCTGTTAAGGCCCACACTCTTGTGGCTAGACCCTCCTGCCTCTCTTGCATACTGTGAAAAGTGCCAAGGTCATTGTGGTAACATGTCAAAACAAGAAAACCCATATGCTATACGCAGATTAACTCTCCACACAAATCCTCTTGATTTAGGATTGATTTTGTCGTTTGTGGCATCTATATTTTAGTAAAAGACAGAGCTAGTATGGTTTCTGCCCAACTGCAAAGACAAAGCTAGAGCCAGCCCAGTGTCTTAGTCCTTTCTGTGTTGCTACAACAGAATGCTTGAGACTGGATAGTTTACAAAACATAGAGACCTAGTTCTTAAAGTTCTGTAGTCTGGGAAGTCCAAGGTCACGAGGCCCATATCTGCCAAGGACCTTCTTCCTGCATCATCTGTGGTGGAAGGGTGTGTGTGTGTGAGAGAGAGTGAGAGAGATAAAGGAAGCCCAACTCACTTTTCTAACAAGCTCACTCTTTCAAAGGCAACATTAATTCATGCATCATGACCTAATAACCTATTATTAGGCCCCACCTCCAAACATTCTTGCATTAAGTTTCCAAGTTGTGAACTTTGGGGATTCATGCAAACCACAGAGCCCAGCCTCTGCTAGTTTATTGTTACAATAAAACATATATATTAAAGAAGTAGAAAAACAAGAAGCAGAGACCTACAGAGAGTATAAGAACACCAAAATCGAAGGTCACGGAGCACCATGTGAAGGCACAAAGCTGCATAGTACAGCTTTGCAGTACCCCTGGTGTCCCCTAGGGCAGTATATTTCGAAGCTCTTGGATTCAAATTAACAAATGTACCCATGGCTCCTGAGAGAGAATGCTGGGCTCTCCTTCCGTGCTTCCAAACAACAGGAGAGGGACCTGGGGAAAAATGGGCAGCTGAGGCAATTTGTCTTTGTCAGAGGGAGAGCTCACTTCCATCCTTCATTTCTTTGCACAAAGACTCATTCTCACTTACCCTCACAGGAGTCAGAGGGGGTGAGATATCCAGATTTAAAATTGCCACCTGGGAAGGCATTTCTGACTCTTGTTCTTAGAACTCACACCATCTTCACAGCCCCACAGAGCGAGGTGATGGCCATGTTCCCACGTTTGAGCCACGCAGTGTGGCAGGGCTTTCACCATCAGTTCACCCTCAGCCAAAAAGGGCCATCAAGGTGCCAAGATTCTAATATCTGGAGACAGAGACAAAAGAGAAGAGAAACCCCTTTCTCACATGTAGCCACAAGGTGGGGAAATTTCTAGGCCACACAGGCCAGCTTTCTGCAGTTTCTTGTCTAAAGAGCCATCCCCCTCCCTGGTCTATGTTAAATGCAGGGCAGTCTCTCCCAAACAAGAGACTTCCCTAAAAGAAGCTCTCTGGAGGAATGCATCTCTGATAACGTGATAAGGAGCTTAGCAGATAAATGGATGGCCTCTTTAAAAATGTCCAGGAACCCTCAACTGCTTCCTTGATTTCTCAGAGTCACCTATGCAACATTTTGTGGGATTCCAGATGCTGTCCCCTGCACACCCTCCCATGAGTCATATGATCTGCTGAAGAAATTCCCTTTGTCAGCCTGTCCCCAGAATTCCCAGCTTAATCTTAGCACCAAACGCCAAACTCTAGCATTCGCAGACACAGCATCCAAGTTGAATCTGGCACAAGACCTGCACCCCCTGTGACCTTGCCCCACTAGTCCTTCAGCTCAAAGAGGGCCACCGCGAGAAGCACAAATGACATTTGAGCTTGGGCTTTTCTCAGGGAAATAAATCTCTGTGAAAAGATATTAGAAAAACTGATTTGGCCTTTTCTTTTTTACCTGAATATTCCTTCCAAGGAGGAGAAGAAAGTTCACATCACAAGAGCTGCATTTAGAAAGCATTAACTTAGAGGTCAGATTCAACAAGGAGAAGAAATTCACAGTTAAGGATTAAGCCACAAAAAGCCAGAATAAGAACCAGGCTTTAGGTAGCATCTTCTCTCCAGAGCTGCAGGTTAGTTTTCTAATACCACACAGTATGACACCCGCCCCACCTCCCTCAAATATGTCCCTATATTTGCTGACACTGTTATTTGTTTCTTGACAATGGGAAGCTGGGATTCCCAGTAGGTAGCTCAGCCTCCTCCAGGGTGGTCTGTGCACCCTTCCTGGTGTTAATTTGGTGACATGAGAAATACCTTTACTTGGTTTCAAGTATGAATCACTGAGAACACTTTCATAAGAACTCTTCTTTCTGGATATGACATCTTTTGGTCTCAACATAATCAAAAGTTTACACAAGGCAGAATCCAAGGGAGGGTAAGGGAATATATTTGCTGACACTGTTATTTGTTTGTTAGCAATGGGAAGACATTTGGAAATGATAGTAAGAATTTTGTTTTGGTAACCCAAAAGAACTGACTGTGACAAGGACATAAAGATAAGTTGAACAACATGGTAGTTAGGGGCACCAAATCCCTACACAGTCAAAAAATCACGTATAAGTTCTGACTCCCCCAAAACTTAACCACTAATAGCCTACTGTAACTCAGAAGCCATACCATTAATATAGTCAATTAACACATATTCTGTATTATGCATTATTCTGTTTTATGCATTGTTTTTTTTCCTTACAATAAAGAAATATGGGAAAAAGAAAATGTTGTTTAAGAAAATCACAAGCCAGAGAAAATCCATTTACTATTTATTAAGTAGATGACCATAATGGTCTTCACCTTCATCATCTTCACATTCAGTGGTGTGAGGAGGAGGAGAAAGAGGAAGGGTTGGTCTTGCTGTCTCAGGGGTAGAGGAGGCAGAAGGTAGGGAGGAAGGGTAGGCACACACATTCAGCGTAATTTCTATTGGAAAAAATCGCATCTGGGTAGACCCACATATTTCAAATCCATGTTGTTGAAGGGTTAACTATACAGGGTGTCCCAAAGGACTTCCATAAAGTCACCACACATAGGGAAAATGGGAAGTTGTAGCTAGATGTACCTTTATTTACAAAATATTTATTGTGAAATTTTACAAAATATTTACAAAATATTCTGTGCAAGGTGAGCACCTCTTTGTAATTTTTTTTTTTTTTACTTTATGGGTAACCTTTGGGACACCCAATAGTTTATTTTAAATGTGATCCCAATATACTGTTAAGAGTGAAAAAGTGAGACAAGGAAGGAAAGAAAACCAATAGAAGGGGTGTCATTGAGCAAATTACCAACCAAAGCTTGATCCTCCCACACATCAAGGGGGATGGTATAGAACATACACTTGAGTGTTTTCACAGTGGAAGAGCTGAGAAGCCAGGTGTTAATACTCCCTGCCAATCACTGGTCAAGAGCTGCTTACATGAAATCAAGGCCCTGCTCTGTCAGCTGGCTTTACCTGTTGGCTGGGCACAGCCACAGGAAGGCTCTCAGCCCAGGGTCAGCAGACACTCATGGCCAGCCACAGGACCTTGCACACTAAGGAATGAGAGGGGTACCAATACTGCCACTATAAGAGGGCATGTGGCCCATGTAGATTTTTTAGCACATATACATTTTGTTGTCCCAGGGTGGCCCTATTTATTTGAAACTATAAATGTTACTGGACAACTATGGAAATAGGTATAAAGTACATATTATGCACACTCACATACATCACATATATATATTATGGCAAATGACAACAGTGATGAATATGTGTTTCTCAGTAATTCATACCTCTACTTAAAAGAGATGAAAGTGTCTATGATATTATGATAACAACAGACAAATAAAATGAACATATTGTCAACTATAAGACAGCAGGTAGAATTCAAGAATATCAAGATGATTTCTGCCTCCTATTTATGTTATTCTTTAGGAAAAGATAATTTCCACTTACTTGTACCATACGTGTCTTGGCAGGATGATTCTGATTATACTTGAGTATAAATACACTGCCAACAGGTAAAAAATGAGAATGCTATCTGGAGGTAAAATCAGAATTGGATTTAAAGGGATAGTATCAAAAAAATGTATATTTTTAAATAGCCATTTTATAAATAGTAACGTGAGAAGAAGTGAAAGATCTTAAGCAGGGGATAAATAGCCCATGTATGATGTGGGCACTCATTTCCTTAATGGGAAGGAAGGTAATTTACCAGGAACTTAAGCACTGAGCCTATCAGTTAACGTACCCCTCTGTAAAATGGGCAGATGCCACTGATGAGAGTGCAACAGGGAGGGTCACTGAGCATTAGTAAGTAGGAAGAAATTGCAGAAATATTTAGAAATATGTTATTATGAAATCACTCGTGATTAATGTGAACTCGGTAATGAGAACTAGTCAGAAACTTTACAAAGATGCCCAGTGAAAAATATATGTCCCTCCTATCCAAAGCTCACAATCCCTGTCCCCAAAGGTCACTTCTACAAATAATATTTGGTCTCTTGCTAGGGGCTGGATAAAGTCCCCATGTTGATTCTATACCCCCCAGAACTTCAGAATGTGATTGTATTTGAAGATAGGGACTTTAAAGAGATGACTGAGTTAACCCAGAGCCATTACAGTGAGCCCTAATCTGAGTGGTGTCCCTAGGGAAGACACACAGAGAGACACCAGGAAGCAGATTCCCAGAGGAAAAACCACGCGAGGACACAGTGAGAAGGTGGCCATCTGTAAGCCTTGGTGAGAGGCCTCAGATTGAAGTCGTCCCTGCTGACTCCTTGCCCTCAGATTTCCAGCCTCCAGAACGCTAAGAGATTTCCAGTATTTAACCTACCCCTCTATGGTATTTTGACAGCACTAAGCACCCTGACAGTTTTCTTAAAGAACTCTTCTATGCATTTTCAACATACAGAGATGAGTAGACAGATGGATAGAGATTGATAGAGAGGTAGCTAGATAAATATAGAAATATGTATTTATTTGTTTCTCTATGCAAATGTTAACCAACAATATATATTATTCTATAACTTGCTATTTTTACTTTATAATATATCTTGGAAATGATCTCAAATCAGCACAGAAGACCTATGTCATTCTTTTCAACCGTTGTGTAATATTCTATTGTATGGGTATAGCATAATTTATTTAGTCAGTTGTGTCTGTCTTCGGGGTCATTTAGTTTGTTTTTAGTCTTTATTACAAAGAAAATGATACTTTAGTCTTTATGTCTGAGTCAACCTGGAGAACAAATTGCCATGTGAACAGCCACATCCATGGCTATAAAGATGATACCATCCCAGGCCCTACCAACAGTGCAGAGAAGGATCTATTTGTCACATTTTCTCCACCCCATGTGCTATCAAAGTTTGGGTTTGTGCTTTCCTTTCATTTGACTTTCCTACCAAGCCAGTTTAGGAGACAGGACCATATACACCAGGCAGGTGTGATTCTGAACCAAGAACCAACAAGATTAAAGAAAGGAACCAATTGCTGGAAAATTCTGTAAGAGATGTGAGATGAGGAAAGAGGAAACACACACACACTCACCCTCCACCCAATAATATCCTTTCATGGGCATGAGGTAGTTACAGGACCAACAGTCTTCTCTCACACATTTTAGAAACTGTAAAATTAATTGCCCCTGGCATTGACTTTTGCAAATAGCATTATCCTTTTTCATTCCTTGGGTACTAGCTAGAAGCAACCTACCAGAAAAAGCCTCCCCATCAATGGCCTTTAGTAAATCGTGCGGATTCCCCAGAGCAAACTCTCTCCCATGCCCTTTAGTAGAACATCCCCTTTCCTAGGTGGCATATATATTATAAACCTGCAGAAAATGATGTGGTTTAAAAAAATAAAAAGAAAAGAACTTTTCTATCTTATAGCGCAGGTAAACTATCTCTCCTATTTCACCATGACTTATTAGAAATAAATGCCAGATGTAATTTTTAAAGCACTAAGAACAGGTATAATACCGTGTCCACTGGTAATCTGTCCTGCTCAATGCTGGCTGACAAGGATGAACTTTCCGTCCTTATGAATCACCTTCATGCACTCCTACAGGAGATTTGCTGCAGTGTTAGTACATTTTTAAGGCAGTGGCGCTATAAAACTTGCATTCCAGCTTTGAAATATTTATCATTACTCTCCCTTCCTGTTCGCTCTGAAAACACTATGTGGCAAACTCAAAGGAAAAGGTAAGTTCAGTGCTCTTATCCCGCCTTGATTAAGAAAACTCTGCCCCTAGACCACTGATATCGCCAACAGATAGGGGGCAAAGTCAAGGCCATAGGCTCCCTCCTTGTGGCTACTGCAGAATTCCTCTATGGAAGGAAAAGGTCTATGTGTGAAAATATGTTATGCTTAGGGAGCCCGCACAGGGTCGGGGATTCAGGCAGAACTTTCAGGCAGAATTTTCAGGTGTGTGTCTCTGCTGAGACACAGGGTGGGAGGTTAGCTGTGGCTCTGGAGGGTGGGATATGTTACGATAGCGTCAGAGACATGGAAAAAATCTGGGACTCTCTTCCATGCCCGTTCCCTCAGACCCCTTAGCAAACATCAAAAATCACAGGGGGCTAGTTGTATTTGTTCATGTGGCAAATACCTATTGAGTGCCTACTGTGCATTTTGGGTGCTGACATAATGAGTGGAGACAGGTGAGACTGGGGCGACACGGATGTTCAAATCTTGGACTCCATGCTTGCTAGCTCTGTGAAGAAGAGCAGGTGACTTACTATCTCTCGGCTTCCATTTTTTGATCTGTGTGATGACATCAATAAAATTTTCCCTCACAGGGTTGTGGAAGGGTTGCTGATGTAGGTTCTGCACCTACCACTCAGCAAACCTATGTCCTCTTTACCCCTCGTCTGAGCAGGAAAGACAAACTTTTAGAAAGTTCTGGTAAGGATGCTGCTGCTTGTAGTTAGCATGTACTAAGCAGCATTGTCAAGAATGAATGGACCACCCATAGAAAGATGTCACATCAAGTGTACAACAGCCTCCTCTCAGGCCTGGAGAAAGCCCCGTAAATGGTGTGTGTACTAACAAGTAAAACAGAGCAGCAGAGTGACCTGCAGTCAAATATTGTCTCTAGTGCTGTGTGTCTTTGGGTGGCTACTTAAGCTCCCTGAGCCTCAGTATCAAAAGTATCCCTCACTCATAAAATGGGGATAATTACAGTACCCATTGTGTGGGTTCATGGTGAAGATTAAATTAGATAAGAGATTTTTACACACACACACACACACACACACACACACCAGTGTGAGCCACATAATAAGAACTCAATAAATGTTGTTCATCATTACTATCTTGTAAGACGGGTCCTTCTTCTCAGTTTCCATGAAATCAATCCAGAGTATCCACGTCCATCCCTCAGGCACGCAGGAGGCACACTGTGACTATTCCAGCAGATACAATCTTTAGCAAAAAGACCTGACCCTTCTGCAGCCCGAAAACTCATTTGACTCTAGGAAGTACACTCACGAAGGGACAGACACATTGGCTTCCTCCATGGGAAGCTGGTCCTGGGCTTTGGGCTTAGGCAAGAGGAACTGGAGACCTGATCCTGGTACTGACCAGCTCTGTCACCTTGACCCTCAGGAGTTTTTATCTGACTCAGTTTCCTCACTTACCACTGTTGTAGGACCGATCCTTCCTTCCTTCCCTTTCTTCCTTCCCTTCCTTCCTTCTTTTCTTTCTTTCTTTCCCCTTATAAGACAAAGAAGGTGAGAGGCAGGCCAGAGGTTCATCCCATCAGGCAATTGCCCCAGCATTAACATCTGCAGGATGTTCCAAGCCGTACAAGAATCCCCATGGAAAGAACGATTTTCAGTGTCTAGGAGAAAGCAAAGAATCTGAAGGCCAAACCTCGCTATCCTAAAATGATGGTTATTATTTGCTTATGTTAGCTACAGCTGTTATTTTGTGTCCCAAGAAAAACCTGTCATCTTGGTATTTGTTGTCTTCCCAGTATGATCCTCCTTCCTAATGCCCATCCTCCCTGCCAGCTGGAGGGAGGCGACATCTGTTCCTTCCCTCAATGTCCTGAATAGTCTGTTAAAGGAGAAACAATGTTACCTGGCCAGCAACCCTGAAGTTCCAGAGGCATTGCAGCTTTGGCACACACCCAGCTAAGGCTAGTGGTCCTGGACAATTTCTGTCTGCACTTGTCCTAGTTCCTGCAGGATTTCACGCACACACACAGCCTTCCTGATTTTTCTCCTTCCCACCGTTTGGATAAGGGAATAAATCCATCATCAATTCAAAGGTGGTCACACAGACGCTGCCCTGATTCAGAATTTTGATTGCAGCTTATCGGGAAAAAAATTCTAGCTGTAGAATTTGGAGAGCTCTTGTTAGATAATTATACCCCTTCAAATCTAATAACTTATTTCTGGGGGGAAAAAAGGTTCAGCCCTGTGGAGACAGACTTGCCACCTTCCCCTTGATGAGGAATTCCAGGGAGATCCTGTCAGTAGCTCTTCCTCTTCCAAAGCCCCCTGGCTCAGACACAGAGGTAGAGGGGGGCCAAGCCTCATGTCAGAACCGGGTCCTCTCAAATGAAAACTCCCTCTGGTTCAACAGCTCTGCCTGCCTTGCAATTGAGGAAATGTGAGTCAAGTCAGCATTTCTGCTCAGATTCCATCATCCCGAACACCTGAAAGGTTGCCTAAATGAGAGGAAAAACCACAGTATCTGACAATAAACTGCTGAAAACACATCCGCACTGCTTTGCAATGACCCTATAACAGCAGGGACCAACTGTTGCTTTTTCCAAAAGAGCCACAAGAATGTTTGAGCATTTAAACAGAATCAGTGGCAGTTTACAACTTTAATTAAGTTGCACTTCTTTCAACATTGAAACATCTTACCTATTTTGTGATTATAAATAAAATATATATAAAAAATGATACATGCTTATAAAAACTTTAATCAGCACAGCTATGAACCAAATAGAAGATAACATTCTCCAAACTCTGCTGCCTCTGCAGGCAGAGTATTTTACACAAATACCTTGCGTTTAAGTAAAATAGCTAGAATGTTTAATGTAGCATGTTTCTCTTATAATGAAAACTTTGAAGCACCCTAAATGTCCACCAGTGAGAAAATGGTAAATTAAATTTTAGGATATCCAGACAATGGAACACCTTGCAGTTACTAAAGGAGAGAAATGGATCTATATCCCCTGACAATAGAAGATGTCCATGCTATATTTTTAAAGGAGAAAAGCAAGTTGTAGACTGATAAATTATGTTCCGAATCATAAACATTTGCCTGTGCCTTCAGCCTCTATTCCACATTTCTTCATCCCTCACTGATCATTACATCTCATTTTTCATTATTTATATTTGGATGAATATGAGAGCTATCAATTTATTTTCTTTTAGCTACAATCCCAACCTTCTTGGCCCCTATTTGGGACCCTGTAAACATCTCTCTTTTGCTAGCTGCCAGATCAAGGAAAGGAGCTCCTTCTTCTTACCCTGATGTGTTTTTGTTCCCTCCAACAGAGCAGCCGCCAGGAGGTCAGGATGCCAGAGGCCAAGGCACTGCCTCTCTAAGGAGTTCCTCTGCCACTCCGTGGGCTGCTTCTTGCAGACACTCAGTGGGCTGCTTCTTGCAGACCAGCTCTGGCCCCTGGAAGTCAAAGTGAGGTTCTTGGCTACCATTAGGCTGGTCCTGCGGACCACATCCAGAACATTCACACCCTCTAGTGATCTGCTCCAGCAAATCAGCGGGCAAATCAGCCCTAGTCTGGGCCCTCTGGAAGATCTTGGCGGCACCACCAGGCTGCGTGGTTTTGTAGTAACCACAGCATCTTCATCAAGGTCAAATCTCAGTTTTGTGTGGATATATGTGGGTGTGGAAGGAGCTGATCTCCTGAATTTTCTTCCAGTTCTCTCCTCAGTTCAAGAGCTGATGGCTCTTCTTTCTGGATTTGGTATTTCTAGATTATACAAAGTCTTGTTCTACCTCCTTTAGTAGTTAACCACTTCTGAGTAGTTAATCATGTTTATATTAAGTTTTCCCTTACTTAATTATATTTGTTCCCTTACCAGTAACAAATTACTGGTGTTGTTTCTGTTTTCTGACTGTATTCTGACTGATGTGCTAAATACAAGAAGACACTGGAAGAAAGAAATGCCAAAGCACCAAGCATTGAGCTTAAATAGCACAAAGATGAGTCTTTGGGAAAACAAAGTGTAGGAAATTGTTTGACATTTTGGAGGCAAGACTTAAAAAGCAGGGCTTGCCCTTATAACTCAAGCATCCATTAAACTTTCCCTCATTTTCTGTTTAAATCAATGAGCCATAGGCAAAATGATTTCTTCTTATAGGTGTGAATAGAGACAGTGTGATGGTTAATTTCAGGTGTCAACCCAGCTGGATTAAGGGATACTTAGAGAGCTAGTAAAGCATTACGTCTGGGTGTGCGTGGGAGGACATTTCTAGAGGAGATCGGCATGAGGATCAGTGGACTGAATGGAAAAGATTCAACCTCAATGTGGGCACCATCCAATAAGCTGAGGGCCCTGACAGAAAAAAATGACAGGGGAACGGTGAATTTTCTCTCTCTCTCTCCTGGACCAGAGACACAATTCTTCTCCTGCACTCAGAGATCACAACTCCAGACTCTCTGGGACTGCACACCAGCCTCACTAGATTTTCAGGCCTTTGGTCATCAGCACCCTTATATCTAAGATTCTCAGACTTGGACAGAGCCATGCTGTGGGCATTTCAGGGTCTCCAACTTGCAAAGAGCTAATCATGGGACTTCTCAGCCTCCATAATTTCGTGAGCCAATTCCCCCAATAAATCCCCTCTCAGACATATGCACACACACACCCTAATGGTCTGTCTCTCTGGAAGGCCACAACTAGTTCAGATAGTAAAGGCAGGAAAGGTTTGGGGAAAGGACAGCCCCATAGGATTTCTACCTGTTGAGAGGTGGGGTAGGAGCTCACCTTGGTTCAGGTAAGCCCACAGGCCCAAAGGGGAGTTTTTACAACTCCCTCAAGATGTGAAGAGTCCCACCCCAGTTTGGGGCAGTGATTTCTTGTGAAAAGGTAGTTAGTGTTCCCTGTGATCAGATCATTTGAAAATGTTCATCACTAAAAACTGTTTTTAACTTGCTTGCTGTACAAAACCAGGCAGTAGGCCAGATAGAATATTCGCGGTATAGAAAAACATTTGTGTCTCAGTGGAAAATTATACTTGGTCTAGATAACCCATCCAGGTAACCTGATGCTAGCCTTTCCTTGTGTTTGAGCTATGTGATAACTCTGTAGGATGCAGGTAAGAGACAGACAGGTGAATTCTGCCCTCTGATAGGGGTTTCATTGATCTCACTCCATTAAAAAGCAAAAATTATTTGCACATTCATTTCAGCATTTCTTATTCCATGTTAATTTGTGCTTTCTGGCTTCTTTTTCGAGCCAGTTATAATCACTACCTAGTTTCTTCGTGAGCAAAATCTCTAGCATGTGTTTATTTCTGCATCTGTATGACAGTCAAGACTTTCCTTTCTCTAAAAATACCTTTTAGCAAAAGCAAGGAGGTATGAGCAGTTATTCAACACTATAACTAGTTACACTGACTGTATTAGTTCTCTACTGCTGCTGTGAAAAATCACCACAAACTTAGTAGATTAAAACAGCAAAAGCCCAAAATGAATCTGAAGGGGCTCTAATCAAGGTGCCTGCATGTCTTATTCATTCTGGAGGCTCTAGGAGCACCAGTGGTCCTTGGCTTGGAGTTTCCTCAGTATATTTCTGCTTCCATCCTCACTTTGCTGCACCTCTCATTGAGACGCCTGCCTCATTCCTCATGTAATTACATGAGGAATGCATGGCCCTCACCCACAGAAACCAGGATAGTCTCCCCATCTTATGAACCTTCATAACTTTAATCACCTCAGCAGAGTCCCTTTTGCCATCTTTAACAGTCACAGATTCCGGGGATGTAGACATATGCTGGGATGGCAGGGAAGGGTATGTTTTTCAGCCTACCACATCAAGGAAAAGTAGGAGAAGCAGAAACTAGAAAATAAAAAAGCCAAAAATATATATAAAGGGCTGAAATCCTGCTAGAGCTCTTTTTTAAATGTTGTAAGTAAGGGAATTATCAAATAAATTCTAAGACATCTATAAACTGTGCAGCCGTGCTAACCAAGGAGTTAGGTCCTCATATGTTGACATGACATTCCAAAGCAGAGAAAGATTTCCAAGATACTGCAAATAAAAAAAGCAATATAAACATTGTGACTCCATTTGCACATATTTTGAGAAGGGTACAGGTGAAACTCACTAAATGTAGAATACAAATGTCTGAACACAATAACTAAGAAAATGCCATGGAGGCTCCATTAATCAGTTCGATGAAAATATTTCAAATTGTATATAAAACCAGCACGTTGTACCCCCATGATTGCATTAATGTACACAGCTATGATTTAATAATAAAAAAAGGATACTTATATATTAGAATATGTTTTTAAACGCACTCTAGGTGCACCACAAACTGATATTGGTGGTTATCTAGGGAGGGGAAGGTGGGATCTAGGAGAGGTATGAAGGGGAACTTTCACTCTTAATGCATGTACTGGGGAATTATTTGGATGTTTGCAACGTCATATTTTACATTGCATATTTTTTTTTTTAAGGGCAAGCCCGAACAGCCCCAAAGCCCCTTCCCTTCTCTGACAGTACTTTCCCTGCCCCTTAGAGAGGCTAAGCGCAGAGCACCCCCAAGGCTGTGTTAGAGAACAAAGACAGACTCTCCTGGAGATGGAAGCGGAGGGACAGGCAGAGACGCGTGCTCCCTCTCCGGAGGTGAGCACAGGCTTGCTCAGCTGGCAGGTTGCAAAACGTACCCCCCCCCCACCCCGCTCCAACCTCACCTCCCCAGGAGGCTTCTCATTCAGTTTCATTTCTCTGAACTTTTTTCCTTCCGCAGGACAACTCTGAACGGGGCAGGCTGCTGTTAGAACATTTTACCACGTTCATGTGGATCATTTCCTTCTTTGATATCCTGCCACTGTTAGCTGGATCCTAATTAACAGCCGATATGTAAGACAACACAAGTTCTGGAAATGTGCAGTTTCCGGGAGCAGCCAGCTTCCCTCTTATTATGCTAATAATGAAGATATTGCCCGTGGTACCTTGGGACGGAGTATCTGATTAAAAAAAAAAAAAAAAAAGCAGAACGACTGCATGTTCCAGATATTCATGCTGAATAAACAGAACAAGCGGAGATGGTAACAGCCCCAACGCAGCCCTTCACAGGAATACAAATCTGCAAACTGCCATTTAAAATCCCCGGTGTTTGTGCTCCATTAACTGAGCACACTTCGCTCCATCAAACATCTGAGACTAAAACGGTAGCTGCGTGCGGCACAGATGAGATTATGCCTCTGCACCGGAGGCTAGCAGAAGCCTAGGTAGCCTGCCTCCACAGCACTTGACCTAGTTCGAGGATCACAGGACTTGCTCAGTAAGGGCGGCGTTTTCTGGGCCCCTCTGCAAATCCACAGACGAGCAGCCCGTCTCAACGCGCATGCGCCCTTTCAGTTCGCCACGTTCTGTCCAGGTCCTAAGGGAATTGTCACCCTTGAGTCTCACGATGGTGTACTAAGCCCTCTCTTTTAAGTGTGAAGATCCCGTATACACAAAAATGATATCATTTCATGTATCATCTTCACCTCTGTAAGATGAAAAGATCTATTTTTAGCGTTTATTGCTTTAGTAAATATACATTAAAAAATCAATTAGTTCATGGAGGGAGGGTGATTGGTAGGATCACACTTATGGTGCATATTACAAGGGTACAAGTGAAAATTACTAAATGTAGAATATAAATGCCTTCATATAGTGATTAAAAGGCCATGAAGGCTATGTTAAATAGTTCAATGAAAA
>CAUYON010082874.1:0-17889 GCA_963573935.1 Arctocebus calabarensis
AGTCCCAGCTACTTGGGAGGCAGAGGCAGGAGACTCGCTTGAGCCCAGGAATTGGAGGTTGCTGTGAGCTGTGATGCCACAGCACTCTATCCAGGGTGACAGCTTGAGGCTCTGTCTCAAAAAAATAAATAAATAAATATAGAGAAGAGGTGCTCTGTGGCTCTACCTTTGCCTGGTGTGCATACACAGCAATCACCTACCATCTCGGGAAGGGATCCCCCCAACCACCGAGTCAGCAAGGCCTGTCAGAATCCCATGGTTAAGCAAGAGCACAGCTGGAGCCTGGGAGGGATGTGATCCGGCTTACGTTGTTTGCCAGGCTCTCCCTTCTGGCAGAGGAGAGATGGGAAGGGGGTGAAGGTGGAAACAAAGGGATAGTTAAGAGGGTTTGGCCATACTTTGAGGATGGAGGGGCTTAGAGGTGGAGGGAAGCTGCTGTGTGCTGGACAGAGACAGGCAGACAGACAGAGCACAACATGATTTCTCACAAAAGTCACTTGGATGCTGCACTGAAGGATGGCAGACACTTCCTGGTACGCTTGAGGACGCGTGGGCTAACACCTTTGTTGGAATATTTAGGTACTCAATGAAATTCCAGGGGAGTTGAGACAGTGAGGTAATCCTGAGGGACAGAGCTTTTCTCTGCTGGCTGCTCACATCCACCCGTCCTTTTGCCAGGCCTGCTTGGGTCATGACACTTTCTGCATCCGAGCACAGGGTCACTGTGTTCCTGCCAGCTCATTTGCCCAGGGGTTGCCTTGGTATGGGCCTGAGTGGGGTCAGGAAGGGGTCTGTCCCCTGAGTAGTTCAGAACCCAGGGAGGGCATGTGGTCAGGCTGGGCAGAGCCTCTCCAGCTTCCATACTTCTCGCTCTTTACCCAGGGTGCTCCAAAGGCTTTGCTGCAGCACTGACGCATTTTCATTCTGAGTCAAAAGTGAAATAACAGCTATTTGCCACTTTCTGCTTCCCCAAGGCATCTTGATTTATTCCTTTGCCTGGCCCAGGGTCCAAGAGTTAGGAGTCAGTCAAGGCTTGTTCTACCAATGGTTCCCTCCTTCACCGATGCACCCCAACATTCAGCTGGGAGGTGCCAGAACTCTATTTTCAGATTTTCTTCATAGTCCAAACAATGCTTTAGATTCCTGAGATCTGGCTTCTTCTGCATGCTATGGCTAAGTCCAGGCCAGCTGCCCGCAGCACGGCCACCGGGGACATTTCCCTTTGAGTTCAAAGACGCAGTTGGAATAAGCCACACACAGAGTTCACCAAGGCATGAAGAAAAAGGCTCGGCGCCTGTGGCTCAACGGGTTAAGGCGCCAGCCACGTACACCTGAGCTGGTGGGTTCGAATCCAGCCTGGACCTGCCAAACAACAATGATGGCTGCAACCAAAAATGGCAGGGTGTTGTGGCGGGCGCCTGTAGTTCCAGCTACTTGGGAGGCAGAGGCCAAGAGACTCGCTTGAGCCCAGGAATTGGAGGTTGCTGTGAGCTGTGATGCCACAGCACTCTATCCAGGGTGACAGCTTGAGGCTCTGTCTCAAAAAAAAAAGAAAAAAAGAAAAGAAAAAGAAAAATAGAAGTGTTGAGTCAAGTGAAAACTCCTGCCTTCCCAGAAAGTAGGTGACACAGGATGCAGACTGGTTCTTTACAAGGTGTGTCTATGAAGCAAGGTGGCTGGTCTGCTAGCACCCTTGCTAGAAATCACAGGATTCAGGGAGGAGCCCTCAAAGAAGTCCCTGGGAAATTACACTCTTATCCATTATTGTCTACCCTCACAGTACATCTGGAACTTTCTTCTCCTTGGCAATGGCTTTCAGAGTCCCTGTAAGCCACATCAGAAACCCCGTTTCGTGTTTTTAGAACAATAATCTTATATCTTATCTACCAGATTTGACTCTGAATTTTTGTTTGTTTGCTTTTGCTACTTTCTGAGCCCATTAAAACACATATACACACAAAAGTCCATGGTCTGAAAGCAATCACTCCAAGGCTATTCATCACTGAAATGCAGGCATCATTCTGATCGAATATGTATTTAATCTTTTCTTAAAAGATTATTCTGTATTTACACACAGAAAAGGGCACCAATCATACATGGGCAGGAACTAAATAACCAATGCCCTCAGCACTCAGACTGAGACACGGAATGGTAACAGTGGCCTCTAGGGTAATCATCACTTCGACCATGGTCAAGACCAGCAGAGGTGTTCTGGGTGGACCACTTAAGTAGTGTCCACATTCAAAATCAAGCATGTGCACGCCCTGACCCTCTGCCTTTGGTGCCTCACTTTGCCTATGCTGCTATCAACACAAGGTAGTTGTGCCTGTTTTTGAGTTTTGGATAAACGAACTATCCAGTATGTGCTTTTTTCCAAGGGTGTACTTTCTTCTCACTGCCACTCATTGTCCCCAAGTTCTCCATCTTCTCTGCCCTTCTCCCTGCCCTCTGACCCCTTGTTCTGCCTGGTGCCTTACATAGCTCTTGAAACAAACACACCATCCCTAGTTGTGAGGCCCCTCCTTCTAAGTCTCTGGATCTCATCACAGGGGCCCCTTTTGAGCTGTGGACTTTGGCTTCATGTCAGGAATGTCTCCTTTAACAGAATGGTGACAGCCTGCTCCACAGAGCCCACTAGACCACAGCACCCATCCCCAGATGACTGATTAGGTCAGATGCAGCCACGGACTTTCCTTCCCAGGCAAAAAGTCCTTCCCTTTGTTAAAGTGTTTGTTAAAGAAACAACTCTGCCACCATCAAGATCCCATGCAACACGTTCCCCATCCAAATGTCCACAACCTCAGACACTGCAAAGGAGTTTTAGGATGATATCAGTCTCTTAAAGTTGTATTAGAGTCCAGCCCAATTCAGAGCATTGTATTTCCCACACTGTACTCCTGTCTCCCTGCTCGCCATCCAAGGCAGCATGAGTCCTGTGCAGCACCAGGCCCCAGGAGTGAGACGACACACACAGTCTCCCACAAACAAGGCAGAGTCAGCATGTTTGTGTTGAGTGGGAGACTGAAGTTTCAGGGGACCAAAGTTCTCCACTAGCAGCCAACAAGAGTCCACAGACAGACACCAAGAGATGTCACTGCAGAAGGGTTGAGACCAGGAACCATGAAGGCAGGTACAGAGACATGTGGCCTTAAAAAATTCTCTTAGTCTATGGTCTGCCTACCTAGGACACTTTTCCTTACCAGTTGTGTGGTCATCGTCATAGAGGTCTTTGACCCGGCTCTGATACACTAACTACTGCTTTCCTAAGAGATCATACAGTTAATTAAAGCACGTGCCTGCACACCCACTATGAGCACACGTATGCACACATGTAACATGCCCCCACACACACACACACGTGAGCATGCACCCTCACCCACATAATGCACACATCTGCTTCTTGCAAATTGGTAGATTAAGAAATGGCCTATGCAGGGCATGTTAAAAATTTTCACTACAGATAAAATTTTGGATTTTCCATATTTAGAAAGCAAGCCGAGGAGAAAAGCAGAATACTCAGATTCATATAAGCTTTACTTTGGAAAGCATTGGACGTGTTTTCTTCTTAGCAGGTCTGCCTCCTTTTCATGCTGTGCCAAACCTACTGTTCCACTTCTTTGTTTTCCTGAGCATGCCTAAGGGCAGGGACACTGAGTGATGGTGGGGAAACCAGACAAATATTTCAGGTCACCTGACCCTACCAGGGTGTAATAGACGTGCTAACCAGCCTCCCAGGGCATGGCAGCTTTCTGCATACCCGTCATACCAGGTCTTAAAGCGGCACCCTTCTGTCTCCACTCCCTTCAACAATCCTACTCATCATTCTTTAGCTCTCTTGACTTATCTTTTCGTTTCCTTCCTTGTTTTCTGGCAGGTTTTCAGCCTAGCCATGGAAAGGTATGGTCATTATTCCTCCTTTTCCTGTCACTCCTCTCCCCTGGTTAATTCCCCAGCAATTCTCTGTGCATTGCTGCCATCTTCACAATTCATTCCAAAAGATGAAAACTTCCTGACTTAACCAATGCTTTGTTCCTGGTAATTGTCTAGTTTACATCATTTATTGCTTAGAAATATAGGGAGTTTTCCCCATTTATCAGTGGTTGCTTATAAATATTAAAAATAAAAATTTAGCATTCTAAGAAAATGATCATGGATATAAGCAAAGGTTATCAGGTTGTTGTTATTACTGATATTTTAGACAATTGCAACATTGTCTAAAATATCAATAATAATAATAAATAGAAACAAAGCACCCATCTACAGAGAATTAATTAATAAAAAATTAAGATACATGTTTACAGTAAAGTATTATAAGTCATATAAATAATGCTGTAGAACAATATCTGATGATGTGCAAAGTCATTCATGCTATGTTTTTGTGAGGAAAAAGTTAGAACCAATATGTATAGGATGCTCTCATTTTTGTAAATGAACCAAAACTATGCATGTAGGTTCACAGGAAGAAAAACAAAATATCCCTCCATGAATGAGAAATCTAACTACAGGAGAATCATGGTTAGATTTTCTTTCCTTTTCTTTCTTCCTTCCTTCCTTCCTTTCTTTCTTTCTTTTTTTTTCTTTTCTTTTTGAGACAGGGTCTCACTCTCAGGTTGGAGTGCAATGACGTGATCACAACTCACTGCAGCCCTCAACACCTGGGCTCAAGTGATCATCCTGCCTCAGCCTCCAAAGTATTTGGGGCTACAGGTGTATACCACCACCTTCTGTTAATTTCTTGTATTTTGGAGAGACAGGGTCCTGCTATGTTGCTCAGGCTGGTCTCCAACTCTTGGCCTCAAGCAATCCTCTCAACTTAGCCTCCTAAAAAGGATGGGATTACAGGGATGAGCCAGTATGCCCAGACAGGTTTTATAACATTTTCTTATTTGTGCTTGTCTACTTTTTCTATAATATCTACATATATGTTATCTACATGTAAGAAATACATGGTGATTTTTAAAAAATTTTTTTATTAAAATTTTCAGTGAATAGAGATACAGTTACTAGGAACCCGAAAGGAGGAGAAAGGCAAGCAAATGCTCGTTTTGAATCAACAATGTGCTGCCATGTAAGTCCTCACTTCTGTCATGAATAAGTAGTTGTAGTGTTATTTGAGTTAGTCTGTAATTAGCCACAAAAAGATCCCTTCACAAGTAAAACATAAGTTTAAAGGATACATGTTCAACGATAGACTGAATCTCTAACTTGCTCATCACAGGGTCAACTCATTCCTGAATGGTGGCAGTCTTAGTTTGCTAGGACTAGCTGGGTTAAACCAGACGTTGATTATCTCACAGTGCCAGAGGAGGGGAAGTCCACGATCAGGGCATGGCAAGTTCAGTTTCTCCTGAGCCCTCTCTTCTTGACTTGCAGAAGCCTATCTTCTCACTCTGTCCTCTCATGGCCTCTCCTCTGTGCATGCACCCCTGAAATCACTCCGTATGTCCTAAGCTCGTCTTACAAGGACCCAGTCAGACCGGATTAGGGTCCATCTACCTTAGTGGCTCCTTTTAACTCAGTCATTACTAAGGCCCTCCAACTACAGTCACATTCTGAGGAACTAGGGGTTAGTGCTGAATCTTTGGGGACATGATTCAGCCGGTAACAGTGACCTGTTTTTTGAAAGAAGAATGACCTCCGAAAAACAGAAAGGGAGAAATCTACCTTACTTTAACCACCTTGTTTTTCTGGACACGGTATGCATTTTTCTTTCTGTCCACCAGAGGGCAAACCTCTAAAGAGCTTATTTTAAATCCTCTTGTCCCTGGAACTGTTTTTGTCAGCCTAGATTTTTAACCCTGTGTAGCCTGAAGTATCTCTTCTAAACAGATTGTTAGGCAACACTTTTACTGTTCATGAACATACTTATCATCAGTTCAAGTTTCAACAAATCAGAAAGTTCAAGATCATAGGCTAATAGGTTTTCATTATTGAATTTAAATGTGTGGACAATTTAGAAATCACTTGTACAGAAAGGCAAGTCTTTGCTCATATTGCCTTTTATTTTAACTCATAAAATGTTAGCTTCATTTACTTATCTTCTAAACACTTTATAGGATCCTAGAACAGTACCATGCAAGAGTAGAAAAAAAATAAAGAGGACTTGAAACTATTTATTTATTTATTTATTCACTCATTTGTCCAATCTTGTGTGCCAGGTGCTGAAGTGGGTGCTGGATTCGAGCCCTCATTCTGCCACTTGGTGGCTTTGGGGACTATAGGAAGTATAACTTTCAGTTATTTTCTTTTCTTTGTATAATAAAAGAGGTATGAGACTCACCATTTTAGAACTTGATGCAGTAGAAATGTTTGGAAAACTTCAGTGTGCAAAGCTCCTGTCAGTAGTTGCCTACTTGCCAAGCTTAATTCCCACTTTGTAGAGCTGTCTGCCAGAGTCCCCTTCCCAAGAACCACCTGTGTCTGTATCGTCGAGGTGTGTACATGGGAAGGGGAGAAGGTAACTTGCACCAAGCCTCCCTATTGATTGGGGATCTCTGGGGGTGGTGCCCAGGAAAACCCACCTTAATGTGTCCACCAGCTAAACCATACTTGCTGAGAACCACTGCTTCCTCTAGTACAGGCTTCCTCACTCTGGCACGACTGACATTTGGGCTGGAAACTCTTCACTGTGGGGTAGTCTTCTGCATGCAGGGTATTGAGGGGCTTCTCTGGCCCCTGCCCAGTAGATGCTCCCCTCTTTGTCACAACCGAAATGTCTTTAGACATTGCCAAATGTGCCTTGGGAAATAAAATTGCCTCTAGTGGAGGACCACTAAGCTAGAGAAGATGAATTGGTCACAGTGATGCCATCCAGCAGTGCCACAGTCCTAGGCTTATCCCCTGGATTTAAGGCCCTCAGTCCTGCCCTACCGACTGGACTACCCTGCTCACATTCTCATTTTAAACTCACGATTGTCCCCTCATGGCCCTTTCTGAGGTGATCAGACCTTACAGTACCGACAAAGCTCAACATAAACAAGCCCAATGAACTCATGAGCAACCCCTTGGGGGTGGGTGTCATGCTGAATTCTGGCTTCAGAGGGAAGAGCAGCACATCCCGAACCTTCAGGTCCCACGAGAGTCCTGATCTGCCTCAAACTCTTTGGTCCAGTGTCTCTCCACCCATTGAGCCTTTGACACACTCCTGGTCAGTTGCCAGGTATATTCCACCTCGTCCAATAATGGGCTCTTAAAGGGCTGCATTCTAGAAGGCTGTGAGTACTGACTCAAGTGTCAGGAGCTGGTGGCCAGCTTCGATAGATTGACTTAGCAGTTTCTCTCCTCTCTGCTGGGAGGTACACTCTTTTATCTTTTGAAAATCATTAGTGCATTAGGGAGATGGTGTCTTTCCTCCCTCTCGCAGGAAAGGCTATTACTAGGGCCCGGTGTGGTGGCTCACACCTATAATCCTAGCACTTTGGGAGGCCAAGGTGGGTGGATTCTTGAGCTCACGAGTTCCAGACCAGCCTGAGCAAAAGCAAGACCCCATCTCTACTAAAAATAGAAAAACTGAGGCAAGAAGATAGCTTGAACCCAAGTTGGAGTTTGCTGTCAGCTATGATGCCATGGCGCTCTACCCCGGGTGACAGCTGGAGACTCTGTCTCAGAAAAGAAAAGAAAAGGGCTGTTACTAATGTCACAATTGTTAAGTTACAATTTATGGAGATGACCCATCATCTGGGAAGCCGTGGAAATCTTTATCTGTGAGGAACATAGATATTCAGGCTCACCAGTGAGACTTTCTTACTGTTTAGTGGGGAATTGGAGGCAGCACTTAAAATCTTTTGCCTGAGATTTTGACTTTTTTTTTTTTTTTTTTTTTGAGACAGAGCCTCAAGCTGTCACCCTGGATAGAGTGCTGTGACATCACAGCTCATAGAAATCTCCAATTCCTGGGCCATTTTTTGGTTGTAGCCGTCATTGTTTGGCGGGCTGGGCTGCATTCGAACCCGCCAGCTCAGGTGTACGTGGCTGGCACCTTAGCCCATTGAGCCACAGGCGCTGAGCCGAGATTTCAACTTTTTATTGTTTGTGACACACATAGTCTGTGTAACACACACATATCAAGAAGTGAGTCACGCACCAGTTAAAATTGACTGGAGGCCAGAAATCAATAGGCTGAAAAGAAAACAAATATGCCTTCGATGAAAAAAAGAAAACTGAGAATCAGACTCAAAAGTCTGAAGCCAGCACAGTACATGGTACAGCAGAGGATAAATAAGTGGAAAATGGGTCACAGGCCCCAGGGATTCCATCTGTACAATGCTCACATGACCATTACCAACCTAGCAGGATGGCAGTCAGGTGTGTCACAGCAAACTAGCCTTGGTAGCCAGCACAGTGGGCACATGACGTTGTTTCTCTCCACTATCATCTGTCCTTCACTCGTATTCTTTTCTTGAACTCAAAGCAGCCTTCTACCTTATTTGAGCCCCAGAAGGAGGAGCATGGGGAAACCCACGTGACAACAATGAAAGGACAGAGGGTATCCTGGGAGAGGCTGTCACCCCTCATGTAGGGTCTCTCAAGCTCTGGGGCTTGTGCCAGGCTAACGGGAGGCATCACTTTTCTTTTTTTTTTTTTTGAGACAGAGTCTCATTTTAATTGCCCTCGGTAGAGTACTATGGCATCACAGCTCACAACAACCTCAAACTCTTGGGCTTAAGTGACTCTCTTGCCTCAGTCTCCTCAGTATCTGGGGCTGTAGGCACCCACCACAATGTCTGGCTTTTTTTTTTTTTTCACAGTTGTCACTGTTTTTTAGCTGGCCCAGACTGGGTTCAAACCCATGTGCTTCGGTGTATGTGGATGGCACCCTACTCACTGAGTTACAGGCACCAACACGGAGGCATCACTTTTTGAAGGCAAGAATCCCCAGCTATCATCACACCTCAGAAGGAACAGAGAGAAGGTGGACAGTTATGGTGCCCAGGTCCTAATGGCACCAGCCAGGACCGCCACTACTGGCTTCTAATTCATCAGCATCTTATTTTCTATTACCTTAGTCTAACAGCCTTCTTTTTTGGTGCCATTTGGAGACACTTTTATATAAAGTTACGTATTGTAATTGTCTTTCTAATTCTTTAAGGATTCTGGTCTCTGTTTTCTAACTTTATCCTTTTTTAACTGCCTTAATTTTCAACCTGCCACACTTTAGAATTTTTGTCTTAATGTTTCGTCTGCTATCTTTAAGTTTTTTCATTCCTTTTAGCTTGATTGATAAATCATATCAATTTCTCAAAGCTAACACCCTTTTATTATCCTCATTTTAATTTTTACTTAGCTGGATACATTTTTTTTTTACAGAAAAACAAATTATCTTTTAAAATCTCCTTACATTTCATCCTTCTTAATCTCTTTTGTCGTTCCTTCTAATTTCTTAGTTTGAGGTAATACTTTCTATTTTGACTCTGGCTTGTAAGCCACGAGCAGACATGTGGGTGCCAGAGAAGCTGGGGAGGGCACAGGCTGGCCGCAGGTTGGGGCAGATGGGCTTTTCCAGCTGCAGCCTACTGCCCGTCTGGCTCCGTTCGAGACAGCATCCATCCCCTTCCAGGTTAACTTTGTGCCACCCTCTCAACCTGCACTTTGTAGAAGCCTCAGGCCTGTATTCCTTCCCATGTCAATGGCTTTTTAGCCAGGGAGTGACACACTTAAATTCATTCAACAAACATCTGGTGCTCCCATGGAGATAAGGTGCCTGTCCTCCTCCGGCTTGTCCTGGTATTGGACAAAGAAAAACAAGCTTCCAGAGATGATATTATAGAAACCAGAAAGACAATGCAACCAAACATGGGCCACAAACTAGACAGGAGGGAAGAGCAGCAGGTTGTGGAATGTAGCAGAGAAGGCAACAGACATCTGATTCTGATTCTTTTCTTTCAGAAGGTGGATTGAGCGTCTTCTGCACTAGGTGGTTATGTCTGGAAAGGGGAGCCAGGGAAGGTCTGAGGCAGGAACCATCCAGGGCTTTTCAAGAAGCTTCAAATTTGGCGCTTATTATGATCAATTCTCATAACCACTTAAATCCCCTTTTTTGTTCTTTTTCTGTTTGTTTCGGATCCGTAGAACTTCTGGAAATACAAATGGTTGTAAAATTCCATTTAGAAAGAATTGCCAGCAGAGTATTGACGTGTCATTTATATACTAGCCACTTCCCCTTGTGAGTCACTGAAAAATGAAAATCACATACAACAAACAAGCAAAACAAATGGTGCCTGCCGCCCATGGCGACTGGACCTTGGGCAAGCCACACAGGTGGCCCCTGTCTCCAGCCTGAGAAGAGAAGGGACAGGTTCTTTCTTATTCTTTCATAGTCAGGTTGGCAAATCTGTCCCCTAAGAATGGGAGTGATGGGAGACTACACCAGGATGACAGCAGCAATAAAGCAGAAAAGCTCTTTCCCTTTAACAGGCAAGTGTGTCATAGGGATCCGGGTGGAGAAGTGACCTGTGAAGTATTGTAACTACTCAGCAAACTCTGGGAACAGTGAGTATCTTTGGCCTTCCTGAGAGTCTCCACCCGCAGGGCCACTGACAGCTTATCTAGCAAATTAAAGACATCTTAGTTGGGCAGGAGTGTGGTCCCCAAAGACCACCTTCAGATCCTTGGTTGGGGCTCTAAACCCAACCAATGATCTATATAAGGGTCAGTGAGTCAAGATGTCACCTAAGCCATCAAGGACCACCACAGCCTCAGGATCGTCTCTGCGATCTCACCTTTTCCCCTCCTCTGGCTAAAACGTTGGACAAAGCTGACCAGGTCAGTGGTGTCTGGGGAAGGTGAAGGGAAAGATGGTGTGTCACTCGCCCCCAGCTGCAGTGCATGGAGCTACAGGACTCCAGGGTTGGCAATAGGGCTGGGGAGGGATGGGCTTGCCCAAGGAGGCCTAGGGCACCCCTGTGAGGGTGGGCCCCACTCACTGTGCAGGTAGACCCAGCTCTTTCCAGGGCCTTCCCAGCATACTGCAGGAGGAAGCCAAGTGCTATGTCTTCTGAGAGGGCCCCATGAGAGGCAGCCACACGGAGAAGAAGGGCCCTGAGACCTTGTCTGCATTGGCTTCTATGGAGGGGATCTGTCTCCTCTTCCCCCTTGCAGGGCGACTATAGGGTCCTCCTGGGGTGAGCATCTTAGGAAGAGGGCTTGGGAGAAGCCAAATGGGGCTTCAGCATTCACACAAGACTAGACTCTCGGGTCTGTTCAGAACTTATGAGATAGGGGTCCCTGATGCATTTTCCTCTCACCTCTGCCTGAAAAAATCATCACACTTGCATGTGGCATCATAATTGTCTTTTTGCAGCTAAATCCCATCATATGCACATTTAGCTCATGTGAATTCAACTGTAGGTGCTCAAAAAAAACTTCAAATTAAAAACAATGTAAAAAAACTGTATGACTCTGCCAGCCATTCCCCACAATAAGCATATGTCACCCCAGAACATGAATCTGCCAACATTTGCATCCATTTCTGAGCGGGTGTGAGCATCTCACACACTTGTGTTTAAAGTTGCAGTACATCTTCATCATACAAATGACCTCAAAACACAAGCCAAGCCAAGTAAGTCTTCCTCTGGTGCTCAGCCACAGAAGCAGCCATCTGTTCCCATTCCGCCGGAAAACTGGCTGTGCTGTATTTACTGAGAGGCTGTATTTCAGATGCCAGCCTCCCACCTCCCTGAGGGAGTCCCCCCGCCCCCAAGGGAATTTTGGTTATACTTGACTTTCTCCTCAATGTTGACTAGAGAATCTACCTAGGCTGAGATGCAGCTCCACTCTGAGGCTTTCTTCCTATGAAGCTATGAGCCCCTTCATGTTTCTACCACAGCACGTGCCTGGCACTCAGTAGACATGGTGCCACGAAGGAATGAGGAGGCCATGGGGTAAGCCAGGACAGGTTCCTGGCTGCCTTTGCTTATTTCCCTAAGCATGGGTGGATTAAGATTTCTAAGGATGAATTGATTCCACTTCAGATCTGTGTGAAAGGATGCACACAGCACTTGTCTCTGCTGTTTTCACTCTCTATATCTTCTAATGTGTTTTTCGATCCTTTTTTAATCTCACCGCACACTTGAACCTATAGTACACTTCCACTGCACACTTAAATTATGTTGATCAAAAAAGAGAGGAAAAGAAGAATATACTTACGGTGCTTTGAACTTCTTTTGAAAATAATGTAATTAATGATCTTTAAAATTTTTTGAGGCACTCCTAAGATCCTCTCAAGGCACACCAGTTGAAAATCACTATTTTAGAGGGTCTCTCTTACAATTTTCTTTCACTGGTGAAATCTGGACAGCTGACACACCCACATGGACTGTATGATCCTGTCAACTTTTATCTTTTGTAAGAAATGCCACCTGGCATGCAGGAAGTGCTCAATAAACACCCACTGTTGAATGAATGAATAAAAATGAATCCACTCCACTTTTAGGCTACAACTATCCTTTAAGCTCCTTCCCTTTGGTTCTCAGGCTCCTACTAATAAACAGCCCACTCTCTCCAGTAATAGCCTGTTTCATAAGCACACTGTGTCAACCATAACTTCTGAACTTGTTTCCTTCTTTCCTGATTTGGGTTTCCCCTCAGCAGGGTGAATGACAACTCTGACATGGCTACAATAATGAATCTATTTTTGCCTCTATTGTATAAACCTCATAATGAAGATAATATTTCTGTCAGTTGGAATGCTAAGACCTTGGCAGGCCTGCGTTGGCCTCTGCCCCAACTGATCTGGGCAAGAGGGCTTTTCCCTCTAAGCTAGATCTTCTAGAGATTGTTATGTTAATTTCAATAGAAATTACTTCACCAGCTTTGCACAGTGGCAGTATCATAGCCAATGAGGTTTATCTGAGGTACAATTATTGCTAATTGAAAACTTTTGCCAATAATCCACCATGATGACTTGAAATACAGTCAGCAATTGTTGACACTCTTTATGGAGATTGAATTTTAAAATTTGGGTCAAAACACGATTGTAAGAGGGTCTTTTCCTAACAAATGCAACCAGTGTAACATGGTTTCTTGTACCCTCAATGAATCCCCAACAATAAAAAATAATAATAATAATAATAATAAAAATAGAAAATAAAAGAAATTACTTCACCAATATCAAGTTCAACCTTTAGATGGCACAGCTTACCATCCTGCTACATTTCCCTAGTCCAGTGTCTCCAAACCTTGAGTGCCATTGGAATCACTTGGGGAGATTTTTGAAAATACTGACTCCTGTGACTTAACCCAAGAGATCCTGATTCAACTGGTCTGTGGTAGGATGCAGCCTTTGGTGCCTTGTATAAGCTCCCTCAAAAATTCTAATGTGTGTCTAGGTTCAGGAGTCATTTTACCTAGTCTAATTGGTCTCTGCTACCCTCTTAAAGATTGGGTCACACCTTTCTGCCTTCCCCCACCTTTCTAAATGCTTTTCCCCCACCAAGAGAGCACTGTCTCCTTCTCCGAACACCACATGGATGAACCGACCACCACTCTTGCCATGGATCCCACCAAGGGGCCAGCTCAAAGACTTCCCACAACTCCTGTGCCTTCTCTCTCTCCTGCATCATGCCTTTCTCCTTCTGTACTGAATCACTCTCACCAGCATTCCACCTGTGCAATAGGCCTTCTCAAACACCCTACTCCCCACTTCCTCCAAGTCCATATGCCAGTTCTGCCCCCTTCCAGGCCAATCTGCTCTCTCTGCTGAGGGGTCATCTGGCATATGACCAGATGGGTCATCCTTCCATATCTGCCTTTCTTTTAACCAACTCTTCATCTCAGTGTTCCCTGAACTGCTCTTGACAAGGTCACCAGTGACCTCTATCTGGTCAAAACTAATGTTACCTCTTAATCCTCATCTTAGGAACCATTGGCAGCTTTTTTTCTCTTGGCTTTTGGATCCACACTTGGCCTCTCATTTGCTTCACTGGATGTTAGGTCTCAAGCTCCTTTGCTGGATCTACCTCTTTATCTTAACTGGAAGCATTTGGGAGCCCCAGTAGCAGTCTTGGCTCCATTCTCTCCTCTTCTCTTCTCTGCATGGGCACTTGAAGTGCTACTGTGTGCCCTAGGGACTTCACAACGCCTTACTAAGAGCTGGACCAAATGCAGTCACCAGCCACATACTATACTGAACGCTTGAAATGAGGCTGGTCCAAGCTGAGATGTAATGTCAATGTGAAACATCCTGGATTTTGGAGACTTGGAATGGAGAAATAATGTAAAATATTAAGAATTTTGTTTTGATTATATGCTAAATGTTAGACTTTTTTTGATCCACTGGATCAAATAGGATATATCAAAATTAATGTCATCTGATCTTTTGTTCTTTTTATTAAAAATGACTGCTAGAAATTTTTAATTATCTATATGGATTTTTATATTATTTCTCTTGGACAACTGTGGTCTATATATTGATGACTCTGAAATTTCTAACTCTAGCCACTTCTCTGCATTCTAGAAAAAGGATGCTGGATTTTATAAAATGCTTTTTCTGCATCTATTGAGAGGATCATATGGTCTTTGTTTTTGCTAACGTTTATGGACTTGTGTATATTAAACCAGCCTTGCATCCCTGGGATGAAACCTACTTGATCATGATGTATGACTTTTTTAATGATAAGCTGTAATCTATTGGCTAGGATTTTGTTGAGAATATTTGCACCTATATTCATGAGTGAAATTGGTCTGAAATTCTCCTTTTTAGTTGGGTCTTTTCCTGGTTTTGGTATCAGGGTAATGTTTGCTTCATAGAACGTGTTGGGGGAAGATTCCTTCCTCCTCAATTTTTTGGAATAATTTCTGCAGTATGGGAATAAGCTCTTCCTTGAAGGTTTGATAGAATTCTGGTGTGAAGCCATTCCGACCAGGGCATTTTTTGGTTGGAAGATTTTTTGTTGTTTCTGTAATCTCAGTGCTTGAAATTGGTCTGTTCAGGAGCTCTATTTCTTCCTGCCATTTGTTATTTTCTAGGTTAGTAGAGGTTGCCAAACACTATAATAATTCTTTTTTGTTTTTTTTGGCTGAGGTTTTTCCTATATTGAGCAAGTTCTGTGGCCCACTGAACTCCAAGTGCCTGTGGTTAGGACTGGGATAGAAGTCCAGCAAACTCCCAGCTTACTTTAGGGCTGTGCCTCTGACTTAAAGAGGAATCGCCCTCTTGAGTCTTGGTTTCTCGGCCCCAGCTTCACAACGGTGAAATGGGCATTAGTCAATGTCTGTGATGGTCTTGAATGAAAGACTGAATCTGTGAAGTGTTTATAACCACCAAGGCAATTAGGAGAGAGTAACTTTGCTTTCTCTTGGCACCTTGGGAAATGGACCAGTTCTTTCCACAGTTTCCTCTGGTGAGGATTGGTGTGAGTTGGACCAGGAAGGTTAAGGTTAATGATAAAAGTTATTGGATTCCCTCTCCCCCTGTGGTGCCCACAAGAAATATGCCAGCAGTGAAGGCATCTTAGAAAGGCAAGTAGCAGAAGGACCGAAGCATAGGGCTCCCTGCTGAGTGCCAGTGTGTGCCACCTTCCTCCTCTGCAGGCCTTGAGTGACCGCTTCAGCGGTGAGATCCCTGATGACCAGATGGCACACAGCTCCTTTTTTCCAGATGAGTACTTCACCTGCTCCTCCTTGTGCCTCAGCTGTGGGTAAGTGAAGCCCTCCTGCGGTGGGCATGGTGGGGCGGTTAGGGTGGTGCTTCTCACACTTCACTAAGCCTGCTCATCACCTTGGGTCTGGTTAAATAACATGTTTTTATGATTTAAGTCATCTGGGGTGAGGCCTGAGATGGCGCATTTCCAGCAAGTTCCTTCAAGATCCTCATCAGCCAGGAACCACACTTTGAGGTAGCAGGGACTTCAAGAACACGTGTTTGTAAAAAAATTTCTCAGGCAGTTTTGTGACTAAAAACTTTCGCTTACCTGCTTTCCTGTATTTCTTCTACCACAGCTTTTAATCATTCATTCAACTAATATTTGAGTCTGTCCTTGTGATTTCTTTCACTATGAGGGTAGATGTTGAGAGCATGTTAGAATTTTCCAAGGAGTTTTCACAGTTATTGAGGTTGGGGCTCCTGCTCTGAGGGTTCTCATTTAATGGATCACTGAGCCTAAGCAACAGCATATTTAAAAGGCTCCTCAGATGATTCTAATGTGTAGCCTTCGTGGGAACATTGAGTCAGTGTAGTGCTTCTCAAACTTCTGTCTGCACCTGCATCACCTTGAGAATTTGTTACTCGGGAGGCTGAGGCAAGAGAATTGTCTAAGCCCAGGAGCTGGAGGTTGCTGTGAACTGTGACTGCACAGCACTCTACCAAGGGTGATAAAGTGAGACTCTGTCTCTAAAAAGAAAAAAAATGCAAATTCTGAATGAGCATGATTGGGTGAGGCTTGAGATTCTGCACTTCTAAGAAGCTGCTGGGTGATATAGTGCCGCTGGTCCCTAGAGCCCACTTGTTACACGGAGATTAGAGCAGTGATTCTCAGATTTTAGCCTGCATCCAAAAACCTAAAGAGTGTGTGAAAACAGATTGTTGGGCCCTGCCCCCACACATTCTCAGAAGGGCTGAGTGTTTTTCTTTTTCTTTCTTTCTTTGAGACAGAGTCTGTGTTGCCCTTGGTAGAGTGCCATGGCATCACAGCTCACAGCAACCTCAAACTCTTGGGCTCAAGGGATTCTCTTGCCTCAGCCTCCCAAGTAGCTGGGACTACCGGCGTCTGCCTCAACGCCCGGCTATTTTTTTTGTTGCCGTTGTCATTGTTGTTTAGCTGGCCAGGGGCCAGGTTCGAACCCACCAGCCTGGGTGTAGATGGCTGGCACCCTACGCACTGAGCTACAGGTGCCACCGAGACTTTTTCTTTTCTAAGTTTTATTTATTTTTATTTATTTATATATTTTTAGAGACAGAGTCTCACTTTGTTTCCCTCGGTAGAGTGCCATGGCTTCACAGCTCTCAGCAGCCTCCAGCTCCTGGGCTTAGGTGATTCTCTTGTCTTAGCCTCCTGAGTACAGGCACCCACCACAACACCCAGCTAGTCTTTTGTTGCACTTCGGCCAGGGCCGGGTTTGAACCCCTCACCCTCAGTGTATGGGGCCGGTGCCCTACTCACTGAGCCACAGGTGCTGCCCTTATTTATTTTTTTTAAATCATAAACACATAGATTATGTACACATTAATGCATTTATGGGGCACATTGTGCTGATTTCATATAGAATTAGGAATGCTTACCTCACAGTGGTTAATATATACCTCATCTCGTTTACTTAATTATTGTGTTAAGACATTTATACTCTATACTAGTAGATCCAACATGTACCCTTGCATTATGCACCATAGGTATGATCTTTTTTTTTTTTTGAGACAAAGTCTCACTGTTGCCCTTCATGGAATGCGTGGTGTCACAGCTCACAGCAACCTCAAACTCTTGGGCTTAAGCAATTATCTTGCCTCAGCCTCCCAAGTAGCTGGGACTACAGGTGCCCACCACAGTGCCTGGCTATTTTTCTGTTGCAGTTGTCATTGTTGTTTAGCTGGCCGAGTCTAGGTTCGAACCCACCAGCCTTGGTGCATGTGGCTGGTGCCTTAACCACTGCGGTACAAGCACTGAGCTGAGAGAGTTTTATTTTCAGTAAGTTTTAAGGTGATGCTGGAGTTGCTTGTTGGGACCACACTTTGACAATCATTGGATGAGCTTTTTTTTTTTTTTTTTTTTTTTAGACAGAGCCTCAAGCTGTCACCCTGGATAGAGTGCCGTTGCATTGCAGCTCACAGCAACCTCCAATTCCTGGGCTCAAGCGAGTCTCCTGCCTCCGCCTCCCAAGTAGCTGGGACTACAGGTGCCCGCCACAACGCCCGGCCATTTTTTGGTTGCAGCCATCATTGTTGTTTGGCGGGCCCGGGGG
>CAUYON010082879.1:0-19977 GCA_963573935.1 Arctocebus calabarensis
ATCTTTAGGTAAAGAAAAAGTCATTGGAGCCCAGATCAGGTTGGTAGGGAGGGTTATTTCCAACTGTCTAAAAAGTCCCTCAAAGACAGTGCCATGTGAGCTGGCGCATTGTTGAAATGCAAGGGCCACACACCTTTCTCAATGCAAGATTTTCAGTTAAGATTTTCTTGTTTCTCTATTGATGTTTACTTAATCATGTATGCTTCTCACAGTCAGCTAATGATTTTGATGCACAAGTCCATGAATTTTTGTAATGTTTTTGTCAGTTCTGCCTATTACTGGCCCCTGACCTCTCTTCATTAGTGACACTTTCTTTCCCCTCAGAAATATGTTTAATCCATTTGTACACTGCCATTTTCTTCATGGCATTATCTCCATAAACTTGGACTAACACGATAGTCCAAGATAGCCAAATAAATCTCCAAATGTTTGGAAATTAGAAAGATAAATTTCTGGCTTGGCGCTTGTGGCTCAACGGGCTAAGGCGCCAGCCGTGTATACCTGAGCTGGCGGGTTCGAATCCAGCCCGGGCCCGCCAAACAACAATGGTGGCTGCAACCTAAAGATGGCCGGGCGTTGTGGCGGGCGCCTGTAGTCCCAGCTACTTGGGAGGCCGAGGCAGGAGACTCGCTTGAGCCCAGGAATTGGAGGTTCCTGTGAGCTATGACGCCACGGCACTCCACCCAGGGTGATAGCTTGAGGCGCTGTCTCAAAAAAAAAAAAAAGAAGGATAAATTTGAAAAACCCAACTAACTAGAAATTTAAAATAAACTTAAATATATTTCATGGTACAAATTATAAATCAGAACAAATCTACAAATATTTTGAACTGAATGGTAATGAAGGTATGACATATTAAGGCTTGTGAGCTACAGCTAATCCAGGGGTGTCCAGCCTTTTTTTTTTTTTTCCTGTTACACTTTGGAAGAATAAGAGTTCTCTTGACCCACACATGAAATACACAAGCACTAACAAAAGCTGATAAGCAAAAAGGTCTGTGTATACTTTTCATGATATCCAACACAACAGATACGCAAAAAAAGTCCTCACAAAATTAGCATGCTCCCTGCCAGCTGTAGGTTGTATGCCCAATCAAATGAGGGCTTACAGGAGAATTTATATGAATATACGAAAAGGAAAAAGACTAGATCAACATTCTACAAAGGATAACAGACTTAAGTTAATATACAAAACTATCAGAATTCTAGAAGAAAAAGTTTTTGGAATGCTTTCAGTTTTTCCCCATTAAATATGTTGGGTTTGTTGTATATGGCCTTTATGATTTTGAGGTGACTCCACCCATGCCTGTTTTGTTAAGCATTCTTACCGTAAAAGAGTACTGAATTTTGTCAAATGAGTTTTCCATGGTTATTAAAAGATCATATGGTTTTTGTTTTTGTGTCTATTTATGTGGTGGATCACATTAGATTTGCATATGTCAAACCATCCTTGCATCTCTGGGATAAAGCCCACTTGATCATGAAATGGGTTGATAAGATGTGGTGTGTGTATATCATGGAGTACTACTCAGACTCATAGAACATGGTGATCTAGTATCTTCTATAACAACCTGAGTGGAACTAGAGACCATTTTCCTAAGTGAAGTATCTCAAGAAGGGGAAAATAAACACCACATGTACCCCGTGCTAAATTGGAACTAGGAATTCATAAATCAACACTCACGTGCATGTGTGGAAGTAAAACTCAACATGAATCAAGTAGGTGGGAGGTGTTGCAGGGGTTGGGTTAACCCACACTTAACTTACACAAAGGACACATTCTAGGTGAAGGGCACACTTAACAATTTTGAGTCAAAATGTATAAAAGCAAATTAGGAAATCAAAATGCAGGTACCCCAGTAATATTCTGTAAAAAAAGGAAAGCTAAATAGAAAGAAATAAAATATTATTATTTGCAATGAGATACTTATGTACATAGAAAATCTAAAAGAATTTATAAACTTTTGGAAACGAATTTATAAATATGTCTGAATAGGTCAGTATGCCAAAAATTCACTGTATTTCAATATCACAGAAATAAACAGAAAATGAAATTGAAAAAGTAATACTACTGATATTAGCATTAAAACAGTTGACCAACTAGTTTACATTTAAGTAATATTACATCAAATACCTAAGACTAGCAAAATATGTGCAAGGCATTTACACTGAAAATTACAAAACATTGAGAAATTTTTTAAAATCTAAATGGAAGGACATACTATATTCATAAATTATGTTAGCACACCCATATTGATTTATAGATCTATGAGAATAAAAGATCCAACAGTTTCATTTTTTTAGGTGGAACAAAACCAGATTCTAAAATTTACATTGAAATATAAAGGACCAAGAATGGCTAGGCAGGGCGGCTCCTGTAGCTCAAAGGAATAGGGTGTTGGCCCCATGTATCGAAGGTGGTGGGTTCAAACCTGCTCCGGCCAAAAACTGCAAAAAAAAAACCCAAACAAAAACATACTTTAAGAATGGTCGGGCTATCTTGAAGAACAAGGTTAAGCACTTAGACTAAGACATCAAGACTTACTATAAAGCTAGTTTTTAATTTAGAATAGTTCTGATGCAAAGATAGACAAATAGAACAATGAAACAATACTTCAAAGGAAAACCCTCTTGTTTGCTTTATGACACCTAATTTACCTAAGTCTTGACAAAGATGATAATGTAGTATGTTGAGAATGAATTGCATTTGCATTAAATGGTGCCAAGTAAGTTAGCTATCTATATGAAAAAATTAATTCCTAGTTCAAACCATACACAAAACCTATTCAACATGGACTGCAGAATATAATATGAAAAGTGAAATAAGGTTTTTAGAAGAAAATATAGGATCTCATTTTCAATAGCTTGTAGTAGGCAAAGACTTCTTAAACAGGATGTAAAAGGCACCAATCATAAAGGGAATAACTGAATTTTGTTAAGACTGAGAACTTCCGTTCATCAAAATTACAATTAGGAAAGTGAAAATACAACCCACAGAGAGGTAGACAAATATCTATAAATATTGAGGATACATACATGGGTGTGTTATGTATGTACATACTATATATACATGTTTGCATATATATATGTGTATATATCTCCAGCAAAGTATATATGTATATACTATATTTAGATATATAATGTGTTTGTATATTATATATATGTATACACACACACACAGAGACTATCTCCAGCAAAGATTCATATCCAGAATTTATTTTATAGTAACTAGGCCTTAACTTTTGATTTTTAACAACCTAGGAGAATCATAATACAAATGGATAATTTTCTAAGGTCTTTATAAGTGATGAAAGCAAATTCTCTGTATAAATCTCAGAAAAATCTTTTGGGTTGTAAAAAATGTAAACATGTCTCATTCACAAATAAAGGTTTTATTTAAACCAATTTACATAGTGTTGATCTAATAAATTGTGGGTTAACTGTGGTATCTAGCTGAGGGATGGTATGGAAGAGCATCAGAATATATTCACAAATGAGAGTTCAATTGATTCAGTGTGATATCCTTGTATGGTGTGAGAAATACGTAGAGAGAGCAATGGCCTATGCTTATAACATTAATTCTTGCTAGTACTAGACTATAATTAGATCATATAATCACATGAACACTCAGCTTGGAGTAACTGAACAACCAGAACAAGAAGAGACCCGAGGCTGGTTTGCAGTCATCAGAATTCTGCAGGTGGTGGGAGCAAGTGTAACAACATTATTAGCATTAACGAAGCAGAATGGTGTTTAATGAAGCGAGGCCATAGGAAATGATAAAGGCTGTGGCCCCCATAATAAAACTTTATGAGGCTACAACAACTTCCTAACCCAAAATAATCAGAAATGAGTTAGCATCCCTTAAATCATTAAAGGCAAAAGAATCCCATTAAGATCCTCCAGCTTCTTATAATGAGGCAATTCTGTAAACTTCGGTATATAATTTTAGATTTTTTCTAAAATAAACTAGTAATTAATTGCCTAAAACATGTTACTAATTAATAGATTATAACAAAGTAATCAAAGTATATTATAAAATAGGTAAACACTAAATGTTTAATGCTCTTTAAGGCAATGAGAGAGTTTGTGTAGCTGTTAAGAATTGTTAATTTCTAAGTAATGATTAGTAATATAAATGAATACTATAATTTTTATCTTGTACTTAATTACTTTAGTAAGTAATTCTGTCAGTTTTCCAGTTGAATCTCTTGCCTTTTTTAAATAGGCATTTACATTTTTGATTAGCAATATTGTACTGTTATTAAGAATCATTTAGTGTTTAAAATGTCTTTACAAATGATGTGTTCATATTGAATCTAAACAAATTCCACAGGTTACATTTGATGTATGTGTTCTTTGTAATCTAATAGTTACTCTTATTTTCATGACATTTATGGAACAAATTAGATCATTTGTTTTATAGAATTTCCCAGTCTGTAATTATCTGATGATATCTTCAAGACATTATTTAATATGTTTCTCTATCTATATACCAGTAGTTAGATCCAAAATCTTTATTGAATTCAGGTTTAAATTTTTTGGATGACAAAAAAGAAAAAAAAAATTTGCCAATACTTCATAGGTGGTACAGTATGCTTTCAGTTATATGATATTAGAAACAAGGTTATGTTAGGTTGTTATACTTTTATTTATTAATGTTAAAATGGGTCAGTGATTTTAGGTGATGTCAGACTGATTTAGTAACTGAAAAGAATTAGATCAACTTTTTAACCTAAGGCTTTTAAGCAGCCATCAATAACTATTGCCAAGATCCATTATTTCGTTAAGGAATCTTAAAATGGTGATTTTTCTATCATCTTTCTGCATTTATTCATTGTGTTTTTCCTTTTTTTTTGAGACAGAGTCTCATTATGTCACTCTTGGTAGAGTGCTGTGGCATCGCAGCTCACAGCAACCTCAAACTCTAGGGCTCAAGCGATTCTTTTGCCTCAGCCTCCCAAGTAGCTGGGACTACAGGTGCCCACCACAACACCCAGCAATTTTTTTTTTTTTTTGTAGTTGTCATAGTTGTTTAGCAGGCCTGGGCCGGGTTCTAACCTGCCAACCCTGGTATATGTGGCTGGCGCCCTAACCACTTAGCTACAGTCATCAAGCCTTCATTGTGATTTTTTTAATAAAGAACTTTCCTTAATCAATTTTTTGTTTATCCTGACATACAAGCTATAAGGGAAAGGATGAATGTTTCATTCAATTTACAGAATAATGAATGCTTCCAAAATTGACAAATAAGTTATTGAATATGTATGTATCCATGTATATATATCAATGTGCATATATAGAGAGAGATAGAACATGGAATATATATGTGTGTGTGTGTGTATATATATAACCCATTTTTTATAAAATCCATTTTAATTTATTGCAGTCTTTTTTTATAATGAAAATTTTTATTTATATCTGAAATATGGATTTGGCTGTTTCCCTTAAGAGTGAGTGTATATGTACAGGTGTGAGTGTGTTTGTGTGGTTTATATCTTTTTTTAGGTTTTAGTTTTAGTTTATTTGTTTTTCTTATTTCATAGATAGGTTTTGTAAGAAATTTCTTTCTTTCATTTTTATCTTGTAAGTCTCCCCTTATCCATGGTTTCACTTTCTGTGGTTTCAGTTTCCACAGTTCCCATTATCCATGGTCAACCATGATCAGAAAAAAAGGTGAGTACAGTATAATAAAATATTTTGAGATAGAGACCAAATTTATATAACTTTTATGACTGTTATATTGTTATAGTTGTTCTATTTTATTATCAGGTACTATTGTTAATTGCTCACTGTGCCTAATTTATAAATTAAACTTTTCCACGTATGTATGTATAGGAAAAAACAGAGTAGTTAGAGTTCAGTATTATCTATGGTTTTAAAGCATCCACTAGGGGTCTTGAACTAAGGAGAATCTACTGTGTAGTAGTAATATGGTCTCCATAATTTCTATCATTGAGGATTTATTAAGTATATTCATCTACTCTATTATTAAGATGCTGTATCTTTCTTATTTTGTCTATTTTGCCTTTTTTGATCATTGCTGATGAATATTAAAGTCTCTTACTGAAAGCATATTACTGTCCATTTTTCCTTCTCTATCTAATATTTTTAGTCTACGTACTTTTGCCTCATTTCCATACTTTATTCTTCACATTTGCTTGGTAAATTATACTCGTTTCCTTGTTTTTATCCTCCTTCATCATTTTCCTGGAGAGAAGGAATTTGCTCCTTCTCTTAGCCTCTCTTTCCAATTTGGGATTATAAATTATCATTTATTGTTTTTACAAAATTAGTAATGTATCATAACTGTGTAAAAAAAAGTTTAAATTTCTTTTTTTATTCCTAGTTTATTTCATGTTCAAGGCCTGTTCTTTCTAGTATCAACACCCAATAGTTATTTTTGGTAGACCTTTAATTCTTCTAAGATAGGCTTTAATAATTTTATTTAGTAGTTATCCCTATTTGGTCTATACATAGGATTCTCATCTCCAGGAGTTTCTTTCTTGCTTCATCCCCAAGTGGAAACCTGAGCACAAACCTGAGTGGGAGCAAAACCTTGGGGTTACAACTATCCTTCCAAAGTTCTATAGATGTCGCTTCCTGGCCTCCAATAGCCTATGGTACAGATGCCTTAGGCCTTAAAATTCTTTCTCTTCTAAGGATAACCCAAATGTTTATCCTGGATGTCTGTGGATTATTTTCCAGACAGTGGGGTCCCTTTAAACCAATATCACCACTGGACCAATGCCAGATGATGCCCAGAGCTGCCTTTTAATGGCAATGCCAATATTTCACTATCTGTGTATTCTTTCTTTGTTAAAGTGGTATTTTGGAAGGAGAAAATGTCTGCATTCCTGGCACCATCTTTTCTTGAATTCTGTTCAAGCAGGATCATATGTGGTGAAATTTTCATTTATTTGGATCACTCTGGTCACTCTATGTGGGAGGATAGGAATGGGTGAGGAGGAGGAATGAACACTTGGAGGTTGGGAGTCGCAGAGAAGACTTTATCCTGGTCTAGTAAATGATAATGAAATAGGGATGTCCACATGCCTTGGTGACTCACTGGCTTTTGTGGGAAGGAACGCACAGATTGCAGATCAGACACTGGTTAGTGTCACCAACTAAAATACAAGAGGAAAAGGGGTTAAGGGAGAGACCTATTTAGTTTTGGACTCCTTTTAATTGTTTTCCTTAGGAAAAAAATGATTTTTTTGTCTGATTTTAACTTATGGATTTGCCAAATAAATTATTTCCAATGTATTTGTATGTGTTTGTTGGGGAGGAGGTAAGATGCTAATTTAAGAAGGCTGAGCATTTTTCTAACTTGTTCTTTGTTATTTCATTGTTGTTAATCTGTTAAATTTATTTTGTTTTAGTATCTATATTATTTATAAAATAAAAATATTCATTATATATTGTTCATATTATTATATATTTTTGGTATGTATTTAGGGAAGATTCAGAACACCATTAGCCTCTATAGTCCTAAGTAAGTATATAAGTTAATAGCTAATAATTTTAGTAAAAGCCTTGAAGTTAGGTGAGGCTCTAAGTTAATCTTATAAAAAATTAAAAAAAAAATCCCTGAATCCCTTAAGGGGTTGTAGAATGTGTTATGGTTTGTCTGACCCCATCAAGCTTCATGTAAACATCTGATCTCCAGTGTTGGAGGTGGGGCCTGTTTGGGTCATGGGGGTGTATCCGTCAAGAATGGCTTGGTGCCATTCTTGAGGGAGGGAGTTCTCACTCTTAGTTCCACACAACTGGTTGTTGAAAAGAGCCTGGGACCTTCTCTGCTGTCTCTTGTTTTCTCTCTTGCCATGTGATCTCTGCACATGCCTCTCACTGGAGTGGGAGCTCCCTGCAGCCCTTATCAGAAGCAGATGATGGCGCCATGCTTCTTCTGCAGCCTGCAGGACAGTGAGCCATGTAAACCTCTTTTCTTATAAATTACTCAGCCACAGGTATTCCTCTGTAGTAACACAACAATGGAGTATGAAGGTTTTTGTCAAATTAGAAATTAATATGAATTGTTGTCTTTGACAAATTAAGGTATTTCCTGTGCACCATAATAAGGGGTCCACTTCTATCCTTGAAACTCAGACTGGTAACAGTCGTATGTTAATGAGACTCCAGAATTACTGTGAACGAGTTAAAAAAGATGGCTTTCTCTTCTATTACCAAGTCAACTGGTATTTAATGAAAAGGAATTTGGGGTTTCTTGATTTTTTTTTTTTTTTTTTTTGAGACAGCCTCTTGCTCTGCCACATGTTAGAGTGCAGTGGCATCATCATGGCTCACAACAACCTCACCCTTCGGGCCTTGAGTGATCTTCCTGGCTCAGCCACCCAAAGTGCTGATTATAGGTGTGAGACCATTACTCCTGGCCAGATTCTTAGGATAGATTTTTTTTTTAACTACAACACAAAATAATAAGTAATTTTTAAAAAGCTTTCTGCTTGGGCTTAATAAGATTTTCGGAATGGATCTTACTATTTGGAAACTTGCTTATTCATATCGTATGTGAAGCTATTTTCTTATTTTTTGTTCCTGCAGTGATTTTTGATTTTATAAGGTTTTCAGCTTCATTTCATCATTAATAATTTAATTAGGAAAGCAATACTTTTTCTTTAAAAGTAAATTCAAACACTATCAAAGGATATGATGTGAAAAGTATTATTTCAGCCCCTTCTTATTACAGATTCAACTCTGCAAATTAAATTCTGTTGTTGGTTGCCTAATCATGTTGCTTAACCTTTAAGGGGAGACCAATTCTTTAACTTTAAATAATTTAGTATAGGGAAGAAACAGTATTTAGTTCTATTACAAGTAATAAGTACTTTAAAATTTTAGTAACTCATAGACCTAGAGGTACTGAACGATATTGAAAATGTTTGAAACTGTTAACTGTAAATAAGATGGTCTGATTGGTGTTGAAATGGGCAAGTAAATTCTATTTTCCATTGTCTGTTTTGAGTAAGAGCATGAGCTATGCTTTTTAAAAGATGTCTTTCTATATTTCTAAGAGGTATTGCACGTTTCGGTATTCATGTCCAATCAACATGTAGTTTTGGTGATTCTTGTTCTATTTGAAAATGAAAAGTATGGTTTATTGATGGTTTAAAATGTTTTTCATCTTAATGTAATCCTTTTAAGGCCATGCATTCCAGTACCCAAGTTTTAAAGTAGTTTGTGTACACCCAACATGCAAGGCCATGACTTTAATCATTTCCTCACCAGAACTTCAATTATGCCAAGCACTTTTTAATTATCCTGCAGCCCACAAGTCTATTCTTAGTAAAAAGTCTGACTTTTACAGAGGCAGGATACTTCTCTGTGGCAAAAATCAACTCACCACTTAGCAACCCCACCCATGAAAAAGCTCTGTGAATTAAAAGCTACTAAATTAAGTGTATATTTTTAACAGCTTCAATTTTAAAGTCAATTTTGGCATAAAAGTTGAAGACTTTTTTTGAAGTACAAAAATGCTATGTTGGCATTTCATGGTATTTTCAGAATGCAGTTTGTTTTGGGGTTTTCTCTTTTACAAATTTAGTTTCTTATAAAATCTTTTTTTTCCTTAAGAAAGGTAATATATTTAATCACCTTGCCTTATCACTTTACGTTTTTAATGTTATTAGAAAATCAACTCTGAACCAGAATAACAATGATAAAGGAAGAATTTGTGAGGTGGAGATGTAGGGGAGAGGGGAGAGCCTGTAGACACGGACTTGAAGTATAAGTGGACTCAGTGTTTCATGCATAGACCAAAGCTTGGAATACAAATCCAGAAATTAAGAGAAAAATATCAACTGCATAGAATGATTGCACTCTTTTACTATTTTTACTTCTTGGTACTAGAAAAATCTTTTTTCTAAAGTAACAGAAATACAAAGTCATTTTAGAAAATGCTGTGTAAGGCTAATGCTAATAAGAAATCCTAAACACCCAATAGTGCAGAATGCAATCATTTAATAAGCAGGTGATGAGCATGTCCTGTGTGCCAGACTCTGTGGTTCTCTTATGTTGTAACGTAGCTCCAATAAATTACTGCATTGCCATCCACCTTAGGAAAATGCAGTGTCCAAAACCTGAGCTTAGGAAATGTGACAGACACTGTGAGCTAAATCCACACCTGTTTCTCTCTCTCTCTTTTTTTTTTTCCCCCTGCCTTCATCTACTAGGGAGCCTGGGCTATCTAAAAATTCAATTTCCTAGCTTAGTCCACCAACAAAAGCCATATGGCAGGACTCTGGCCAGTGAGATGTAAGAAGGCCACCCGTATCACATGGTCCAGTGTACTCTGGAAGTGTACAGTGCCGCTATCATCACTGCCGCAGTAGAGCTGAAAGCCAGGAGCTTGGACCCTCCAGGATGTCCTTAACCCACCATTCTCGCTGTGGGCTGCCTACTCTGGGACATCTTGTGGCATAAAATAAACAAATCTCTTCCTTGTTTAAATGACTATTTTCTAGGATTTCTGTTACTCTTGGCTGTACGCGTTACTGACTCAGGAAAAAAGTTAATTTGGCAATAAGCTTGACAGTAGTCTTCATAATCCCAGTTTGGGTGACCAGTCTCCCAGGTGGCCCACAATGAGCCCCACCTCCTTCAAATCCTTGTGTAGTTAGTTCCTCTTCCACCCACCCCCAGGGTCAGTTTGTGTGACCAATAGGATAGGGCAGAAGTAAGGGTTGTCACTTTGGAGGTTATAAATATAGTCGATAGCTTCTTTCCACTGTGCTCTCATGCTCTATCTCTCTCTCTCAAGTTTTTCAATCCAGAGAAGTCAGCTGCCATATTATTTGAGCAACACTATGGAGGGACCCAGAGGCGGGAAACTGGAGCCTCCTGCCAAAAGCTCCGGGAGTGAGCTTGGAAGATGAGTCTGTGGTCCCTTCTGATAGCTGCAACCTCATGACAGACCCTGAGCCAGAGCCTCCAGCCTGACCCCCCCACCAGATTCCTGACCCTTGATGTAGGATATATGAGAGTTGTTGTAAGCTAAGCTTGAGGGTAATTTATTACTTATCAATAGAAAACTAATAAACAAATGGATTATTACAGTATTTTAAATGCTGTGCTTTAAAAATACTCAATTTGCAGATATTTGATATATAGCCCTTACGCTAGCACATTTTGGTATAGGAGGTATATATTTATTCTATGTATTGCTAAGAACTTTTTTCATATCAGAATACCTGGATTTACATATTTACCATTAAATTTATTTTTGGCCTTCTTAATGTTTAGGGGCTACTTACTGGCTTGTTGAATACTTGGTCTGGATGGGGTTCATTAAACAATTCAGAAAATGTTCCAGCTTGCATGTAGCTCCTACTCTGACCGGAGTGGCTTCCGCTTGCCTTCTGTGGCTGCTACCGTGTTTATCAGAGCTACCTTCAGAGGAAGGGAAATCTTCCTCATTTCCAATCTCTGCCAGCATCTCCCATTGCCTCACAGAATTGCCAGATTCTCTGAGAGGCGGCTGGGAGGGGACTATGGAGAAGACGCTGGTGTATTCAGACTTGGGGCTCCCTGCAATTGCAGGAAAGCTGCAAGTGGAGCTTAGAACCAATGGCCAATGAGCAAACCAGTCTTCTAAACATCTGCATTCCCTTGAAATGCTTTCCTTCCTTTAACACATTTTTCTTATCATTATTCTTCCATAATTAACAGCTGTATCCTATTCGCTATTAATTATTAATGCCCTGGTTGCTAAGTTTATTTGCTCTCTTCGTTAGTGTTAATTTTCCTCTTTCTCAGAAATTTTAGTTGGCAGGTTCAGTCTATGTGGGAGTTCCTTTCTCCCTCCCCTCCAACACTCTTGTCTGTCAGTTTTTTGGCTGCCTTCACCAACTTTCCCCCCTCCCATCTCTAGACCAGGGCATGGTTTTAGTTGGTTGCCTGGGCTCCTGTCTTTGGAGATAGCAGAGATCCAGTCACTAAGCTAGCAGGTCCGGCTGTCCTTGCTCTCAGCTTTAGGAAGAAGCCCTTGCTCCGTCACCCTTACTCTGGGCGGCCTGTGCTGCCTGGGGCTTCTGCTCCTGCGTATTGCTGCAAGTTTCCACCATCCTGCTTATAATGTGGCTATGCCTTTTCTTTACATTAGAAAAATCTTCCAATGTTTATACTGGAAGACAGCAACCCACGAACTCAGAGTCACAGTAATGGTAAGTCTTAAAGATCATCCTTTATAAATCCCTCATATTTAGTTGATTTGCATGGATTTTCTAGGTAAATAAAAAAAATAATGACTGCAACCACCCCTTAATCAGTACCAAGTACATGGCATTGACTTTCTGCCATGTGCTTTATACTCAGGGCAGGACTCAGAAATGGGCAAAGATCACTGGTGTCCTTCATTGGAGTGCTGGGCATTTCACTGGAGTTCTGGAGTATCTGATTCCAGGAATTCACACCTTGCCTTTCTATTGACTATGTGATTCTGCAACTCTGTACAGGTAACTGTTAAATTGTGGAAAACTGATAACAATATAAATAGTTCTTGTTCATACGAGTGCAAATAAATTTTGACTGGTAGATTATAAAGCTCTATGAGTCAAATTTTCGTTTGGCCATATCTTACCATCTTATTGATTCAGTAATTAGAAAGTTGTATAAAATCTTTGATATGGATTCATTCTATGTTTGTATAATAGTCACGATTTTATTTTTTGGAAAATTATGCTTTTTGGTCTTCACAACTGGAGAGGTGTAGGTATCATTCCCATTTAAGAGATGAGAAAACTGAGACTCAGATCAAATGCTTGCCTGCTCAGTGTCAAATTAACTAGAAGTGGCTGAGCCAAGGATTCAGAGTCCAAGTTTTGCTGTCTTTGAGATCTGTCTTCAAGACCTGTGCTCTTATACATTATTCCTTGCCTTGGAGAAACCCCATTTATTCACAAGTAAAATGATTAAAAAATGTAAACATCCAACAAAACTATATTAATAGCTAATTTTTTTTAAGTGTTTAGTATGTATCAAGCAGCCAACTAAATTTATATGGATTATTGTACCTAATTAACAGATAAGAAAAATGAGTTTAAAGAGGTTTAATAATATGCTTGGTATTTTTCATGCCATTTCTAGCTTTTTCTCTTTTTTCCCCTAATACCCAGTTCTCTACATTAGCTACACATTAGAATCCTCTAGACAGCTATTTTTTTCTCAATCGGTGTATCAGCATTTCTCAGAAGCTGAACATGTAGAATCACTGTGTAAATGAGACCACTTAACTTCCCTCTCCCCTTCCTGATACTTCACCAAACTAGACAAACTTGTAAAACCTGGTTTGTTTTTCTTGCTTATAGCTTGGAAAGAAAATGATGGGGCTAAAATCTGTGCTTTCCTGAAGTTGATGTAGATGTATCCAGAGCTTCACTAAAAACACCTGAAAAATGCAGCTCAGCTGAAGGTCAAATTATAGTAGGAGCACAGAAATTTAGAGAAACCATCTAATAGTAACTAAATGACTTTTACATGGACTCACGTACTAAATGAATAAGATCTGCCTTGTACTGCCAAACAGTAGCACATAAATATCAGTATTTGCTAAGAAAATATCCTCTTCCTGTTATTTAGAAAATTATTTGGCTGGTCTACTAATACTCTTTATAAACATCCTCATCCCCTTGCCCACAGAGTGGGTTAGCTACTCAAAAGCCATTTACAACCCTTCATTCTTGCCTTTTTCCACATTGTGGCTTGAAAGCTAAAATATTCACCTTTTCAACAAACTTTCCACTAGAAGTCACCTCATGACCCAATTCTGGCCACTAAGATGTAGGCAGACATCATTGGGTGAAACTTTGAAGCATTTTTTTTAAAGGCATCAACTAAGCTGTCCCTGCCCTGGATATAAATGAGTCCTGAGGTAGTTCAGCAACCAGCTTGTGACCATGAGGAGAACAGACATGTGCCAGCAATGGTACAGCAGAAAGATGAGAGGACCCTGGGTTCTCGATGATGTCATGGAGTCGTGTACCTGTCCTTGACAACATTCTGTAAGACACGTTATTACATAAAAGAAAATCAGCCCTTTAATTACTCAATCCACTCTTGGTTAGGTTTTCTGTTGCTACAAAGAAAGGAGACTCCTAACTAATGGATACATTTGCCAAAACATGAAAATAATGATATATTTTTGTCATTATTTTATCTGAAAAATGTTGGCAAATAAAGGTTTCTGTTCAGTCAATTAAAGTCAATAGGCAATTGACACAGTACTTTCTCAGTCAGATCTTTTTTTTTCCTTTTTCAAGTCAATCTTGTGCAGTTGTCTCTATATCCTAATTCGTTTCCCCTCTAACTAATAACATATGCCCAGAATTTATCCATCTGAACAGTGTTCCTCTTTGACCATATGACATTACAAAACTAACCTGAGCTGGTTAATAGAAACCAACTTTCTTCTCTTAGACTCAATTGTAATACAAACATCTAAAAACAGGATTCGTTGTGATATTTTAAAATACAGAAGTAACCTCTGGGCCTTTAAGCATCATGAGAAACATTGGCTAGACATATTATTTCCAACATACTGTTAGAAAAGTGCGTCCTGTTTTCTTGGAACTTGTTTTCTTGGAGCTTCTTACTGCTTTCTTTTTTTAATCTTTTCGCATATTTTCTCCTTAATTGTTCTACTCACTTCTCAATCAGTCTTGTTTGTTCCTATTTTAGTTGAGTGATGTGGTGAAGATGTTTATATTTGTCATCACAGAAGAATGATTTGATTAACAACACAGCTAGATTAAGTCAGAATATCTAGAAAAAATTGTAAATTGTGAGATAATCAGAAAATACTGTAATCATCCTACATAATTTTAGGTAATTACATACTTTTTATATTAGCAGATGATTTAGTACATGTATAGTGTGCTTAACTCTAAAATTTTTCTGAGTGTAATGCAATCTACCTGTAATTCAGAGTACCCAGGCTCCCGCCACCCCCACCAGCAGAGTTTGCTTTTAAAAAAGTTTTCTTTTATAATTCCATATAGGTCAACAATTTTAGCCTTTTAGAGGAAGACCAAATTTATTTCTCAAAACTGGATAAATCACTAAATCAACATCACTGGTGATGCAAGTAAGTAGCCCATTCTATTCTGTATAGATTGTCCTTATTATTTTTATTACTGATGGAAAGAAACTCAGCCATTTACAGTTTATTAAAGGGGGTGGAATTTGAAAATAGTGAAGGTGTGGGCAAGTGTTTTGGAATAAACATGTCATTTCTTTATAAGAGTTTTTTTAAACACATTAACTAATGTCTTGCACCGGTGGTGTTTCACATCTGTCAGCATCCATGATCCTATTCAGTTGTTAAAAGAAAATTTTAGACAAATTAAATTTAACAGAGTTTAATTGAGCAAAGAAGGATTTGCTTTTTGTAATTGGGTAGTAATTGGGTAGGGGCTGCTACAAGGTTCGATAACATCTATGGACAGAACAAGGAAAGTGATGAATAGAAAAGGGAAGGGAAGAACAGAAAAAGCTGGATTGATTGGAGCTAGGTGTTTGTCCTTTTCGAACCTGCTTTGAACAAGTGGATGGTTGTGATTGGATGAGATTTGGGTATTTATTTCAAGAGTAGTTTACAGTCTGTTTACATATCAAATTATGTTTATCGTTGACTATGTACAGAGAAACCTTTAGGCAAAACACAATTTATGTAGGAAGGCAGCTTTAGACTAACATAATTTAACATAGTTTATATTGAAATATAGGCTCAGAAAGAATATCAATGCTGCCAGAGGGGACTGTTCACAGAACTTTTCTCCGACCTCTAGAGGAATGTTTTTCTCCATAATGGGTCTATGGAATTCCTTGGCTTCATCTCATAGTGTAAGTATTGTGTAGATAGTGAACCATTTGTTATAAAGTCCTTTGATAAGGAGACACTTCTGTTATTGTAAATTTTGGGGTGTATGTTGCTGCCATTTTAAGAGTTTAGGATGTATCTCCTAGACTCAGGAAAGCACAGGCACAAAGCTTGTGCTTATGCTATACCGAACACCTTTTGATTAGGAGGCAAGGACCAGGCAGTTGGGAGCCAGGAGCAGTGACCTACGTAAAAGCCAAGATCCAAGATTCCTAATTTCAATCAATTTGACTCTGAGTATATAATCCCTAGTGAATGGGACATGGCATTTGGAGGCTTCGTAGAGAAAATAGAAGAATGAGATGAGAACTGTTTGGCTTTCTTCCATTCTGTTCATGACCTTACCTGTGCCCAGATCGCCCTTCCTTCCATCACTCCAACCATACGGGACGTCACTGTCCCTCACCCTCTGAACCTATTCCCCCTGTGGTGCTCTGAGTCCCATCCCTCAGGTGCTGAGACCATACTCAGGAAATGTCTTTCCTCTCTCCTATGTCTCCTATACTTTTTCTTTACCTATAGCATTTGTATGTGTTAACGCCCACATCTTTCCTCTCATTACCATCCACTCTCCTTTCTAAAGCTAGGCTTCTTTAAGCAGTGCTGAACACTTGTCCCCACTTCTGCACCTTCTGGTCTTTCCTTCACCACTTAGGCTGCCTCCTCTCCTTGGCTCTACTGCAGCAGCTCAGGACACATGGGCTACACCAGCGATCTCCTCTCCCCATGGCCGGTACTCCAGCCTGTGCTCCCTCTCAACCTCATTTCCTATACTTCCCCCTTACAAGTCCCCCAAACTCTATCTGTCTGCAGGCTTTGAACTTGTTCTCCCCACAGCCTGGGATTCTCTGTCTCAGCTCAAAGGAGTCAGGTTTATCTTCATCTCTCCCGTCTTCACTCAGAAATCCACTCCTCAGTGAGACCAATCCATGCATGATGTGTGTCCCTGGTATGTTACTTCTCTGTGCTTCAGTTTCTCATCTATAAAGGAGAAAATAATTATACCTCCCCACTAGCGTTATTGTAGGGATCAAATGAGATTAGGCACAGGAAGTATTTGGAATAAAACCCGACCTGGTAATAATTTAGGACTACTAAATTATTAGGACTGCTGCTTACTATTACTGGCACCATCATCTGATCTCCTTGCCTTCCTCCTTGTGGCACTTACGGCGTGATATTGTTTGTTTATTCAGGGACTGTGTATAGCATGCAAGGCCCCGAAGGGGAAGGGGCTCCTCTGCCTTGCTGGTGTCTCTCCCCTTTACATTTCCGTTGAGTCTGGAGCATGATTGGCCAGACTGGAATGTCAATAATTTAAACATTTCAACTACTCTCTACCTCCCACTACATTTGTCATTGTTGGCCATGCCATACTGGATACCCCCTCTTTTTCCCCTTCCCCATCCTCATCTTCCTCTCCTCAGATCTTTAAATACCAGAAGGCATGTCTATGAGGCGATAGGGCAGAGCAGGGCAAAATGGACCTGGCTGAGATACCTCTGCCTTGCATAGTGAGCTGGGCTCCTGGTGGACCTCTGGTCAGAGGACTAACGACAGTGGGGCTGCTGATCATAGCCAAAGAGGGAGCCCTGTGCCCAGAGCTGAGAGTAAAGGGCTCAAGCTTACATTTAAGGCTTTAGATTAGTTTGGTATAGATTAAATCCCCCTATGTATCATACTGAGCTGGCATTAGATTAAAAAAATATATAAACAAGATAATGGTGTCTACCAACGGGATCGTAAAATAATGGACAAAATATAGACAAAGGAATACTTGTTACTCATGGTAGGAATTGCTGTGCAGAGGTGTGCATGAAGTACTATGTTGTCAAGGAGGAGGGTGGCCCTGGGTTAGAAAGAGGAATCGGAATGTGCGATGAACCAACAAAATGTGCAATTTATCAAACTAAGCAGGGAAAAAAAACTCAAGCTGCACAAACAGCACATGCAAAGGTACAGAAAGGTTTCTGATTAATACTCAACATGGTAGACGGAACAGACATGAATAGAATCGCCACTCATTGCCTCCCCGCAAAGAGACAGAGACCTTTAGCATCTCTGCAATTGTCATAAAGCAGATACTACTTCTCTGGAGAAGAAAGTTTTGTATAAATTTTAAACTAATTTTATTTTGGAGTTAATTGTTTCTCTAATTCTTCACTTGATTTGATAGATAGAGTACTAATTAATCTTTGAATATTGAATTCCATCTCTTATAGGCCAGTTTTTTGGGGGCGGGGTTATTTTATTTATTTATTTATTTTTGAGACAAAGTCTTACTATGTCACCCTCGGTAGAGTACTGTAGTGCCACAGCTCACAGCAACCTCCAACTTCTGGGCTTAAGCAATTCTCTTGCCTTAGCCTCCCAAGTAGCTTGGACTATAGGCACCTGCCACAACGCCCAGTTATTTTTTTGATTGTAGTTATTGTTGTTTGACAGGCCTGGGCTGAATTCAAACCTGCTACCTCCAGTGTATGTGGCTAGCACCCTAGCCGCTGAGCTACAGGCACCAAGCCTATAGGCCAGTTTTAAAAGGGAGAGAGGGGCAGACATGGGTGGTTGGCAGGGTGGATGAGTGAGTTAACTGAGTGGGTACGTTTTCAAGGGAAAGCTGGGAGATGAATGCTAAAAAATCAAATAGAGATTTGGGGGTGATATTGCATTACTGAAGTGCTGGTTGGATGATATACCCCAATGCAGTAGGGACATAGGAAGCATCCACATGTTCCCATGCTCCAATTTCAGGTTTTATTATCATCAAACTGTAGTTATTGATACCTACTCCATGAGGTCTGAGACATTATTCCAGGTTTCTTTCCCTCTCTTCTCCTCCCTTCCCCTTCCCTTTGCTTCCCTGGTCTTCTTCTGTTCCCCAGGCTGGATTCAAACTTCTAACCTCAAACAATCCTCTTTCCTCAGCCTCTGGAGTAGCTGGGATTACAGGCAGGCACCATCATGCCTCAGTCTAGATTCTTTCCTTGTATCATGTCTAACTACCCTAGAAGGACGGTTTGAGGAAACTGACACTGAAAGAAGTTTTGTTGCTTACTCAAGGTAACACAGAAAGTAGAGATGTAGCCTGGATTCAAACCTCCATTTACCTAAATTTAAAGCTGATTTTTTCCTACTATATCAGAGGAACAATTTCTGCTTTGTTCTGGGAAGGGTACTATTTATTTTTGTACCCATTTTCCAACCTAATCACTGGTATGTTTTAATAATTACCTCCAACTCTTGTAGTATTAGGGGTAGCTAAGAACAACACTGCTATTCCATTTCCATGGTGCCTTTCCTTCAGGATAAGTGACGTTTTGTGTATCACTGAGCAGTCTTCTGCAATAGCAAATGCTTTCTTTTGTGCCTGGAATGGTGGCCACAGCCACAGTCAGTTTACTTCTGGCATCCTTCCGTTTCATGTGTCTCAGAGATATCATCAGTTGTGGTTTCTGCTGTTTGCAGCTGAACCCTTCTGTTTGGGCTAACTATAAAGAAAATTTTTTACCAGCTATTAGATGGTTTGCAAAATTATTAGATGGGCTATCAGGGTAGGTCTAGGCTGAGCTTCTGGGCACAACTCCCAATTTCCAAAATCACTTAGCTTTTGCATGGTCAAGAATCTCATAGTCTCTCTTGGATGTTTTTGCAGAAAACTAGTGACAAGACAGCCTCGATGCAGTTTCTTTTTTTTTTTGTACAAAATTTCTTTATTGGTGGGGGAAGCTGCAGAGCAGCATTAAGGAGGAGGGGAGAGAGAGAGAGAGAAACGGGGTAAGAGAGGAGATCAATGCAGTTTCTAATTGTGGAATTAGTGGGCATGAAATGGAGCCCTTTTTCTCAGCACAAGACCAAGTTCATGAGCAGGTGACCTATGAGGTCATTCAGAGTCGAACTCAGAAGGGCCCCAGGCTTGGAGTTTAACACCCTACGGTTACCATTTTAAAATTCTTTTTTTTTTAATAATTTTATTGAATCATAATTATGTACATTGGTGCAATCACAGGGCACGATTCATATACATTCAGAAATATTTTGATCATACTGTTACAGATATCCTTCATGGCATTTCCTTGATCACTATAT
>CAUYON010082880.1:0-11667 GCA_963573935.1 Arctocebus calabarensis
AGTCAAGAAGTTCCACCCCACAGGTGCCCTTCTCATTGGCCAGTTTGAATCAAGTGGGAGATGCTAGTCCAGCCTCCATAGAACTACAGGATTTCACAGAACTTGGAAATGTCCAAGTTCCAGGAAGTTACAAACTCCTAAGGGCTGAGTCACCATGGAGAGGACCATGCAAGTGTATGCAAGTGTATCCTTGTGCTCTCCTTAAGAAGACCTGTTCTCCCAGACCTCACCCTTCTTGGGATCCTCTCTCAATGCCAGGGCACTCCACTGAGGGTGATAGAGTGAGACTCTGTCTCCACAAAAAAAAAAAATCTCCAGAGAACTCTGTCTTCTATTTTTTGCCCTCAACCTTATTCTCTCTCACACCCTACAGGAAATCATTGTTTTCTTTATTTTGCTTCACCCTACCAGCTGTGTCTTGGTAAATATAAGCAAATAGATATATACAAAGTAATGTTTTAAATTATTTTAAAATTTGCCTTAAATTCTATTGATTAAGGAACAGTCAATCTAATTGGTGGGGTAAGAAGAAATTCCCTGTAAACTGGATAGAGATTCTGAAAGGACAATTGCGGGACTCCACAAAAGTTTTAAAATTTATAACATTGGTTTCAGCGTGCCTAATTAATGCCTAATTAATTTGCGTGAGGGGATTCACAAATTAGGAACAAGAAGAGGAAGGAAGAGAGAGTGGAAATGACAAAATCTTCTTATGGGAGACCAGATACAAACAATTAGCAACGGTTAGGAGGAAAGGTCGTAATTGAAAAAGGGTTGAGTGAGTGTGTGCGTGCGTGTTTTCCGTGTCTATGCGTGTGCGTGAGAAAGAAATGATCTTTACTGGCATTTGCTGAACAGTATGAAATGAGTACCTAACCTTGCATTCCTAGTTCTCCAAGCTCTCTCGGGAGGAAGGTGTTTGACAGTTTCCCGTGTTGGCCACTAGATGGCAACGCCGATCAAGACCCAGTCCGGCTCAGGAGAAAAAAGGATTGCTTAGGAGTTCAGTGCATGATTGCTGGGGGTTCATTTCCTACTATTTTAAGTCAAATATCCTTACCTTGGAAGGCATGTATAAATTCATGCACGTATAAATGTATATCTAAGAATACAAGCCAGATGGGTAAGTGAAATGCAAAATCTCATCCTTGGTTGTTGGCACTAACTTTCCCAATCACTAAATCTTACATTGGAAGAATTTCCTGACATAAAAATGAGTGAGGTCCCCAAAGTGAGAAATGGTAAGTCGTTAGGTCTTCAGACCATAAAACCTATTTAAACTGTAACCTTAAGCTTACGGTCAGCACTTTAAAACCTAACTACGACATTTCAAAACGTTTCCACAGTCTCCTGATGTGCCAAGACACTATCTTCCTGCCTCCCCACTCCCTCAGGGGTAGATTTCTGCAGCTCTAAGCCACGGTGCTAACTTGTAGTCCCGTGGGCATTAAGGATTAAAGGTGTGCTAGACCTTTCTTTCTCCCACCTTCTCAAGGTGGGACTGTCAGTTTCCAGTTTGAATGATGTTTCCATGAAGATTTTTGTCCTCTAGGGCGCCCCAGGCTTCAGAAGAACTTATACGACCTCCTGACCACCTTGAAACAACATGACCTTTTCACGAGTTTCAGAGAGTGTTTTGTTTGATTAAGTTTGGTTTTACTGGTAATTACAACAGGAAACAGGAAGAGGGTAAAAACACCAAAGCGAAAGCTGCAAAGTTTCAAACAATTCCACAATGAACAGTCTCACAAGGGGAGCTTTGAAAGGTAAATAGAAGCTTTGATCATTTCCACTGCTGTATCTACGACCCTGGTTTAGTCCCGTTCGTGAGAGCTCTGCCAACCTTCTAAAACTCTTTCATTCCTGGGGGTGAAGCTCTGTCCTCCACCTTCCCCATTTCCCATTCCTCCCCCACTTCTTTCTAATATTTAATATCTACAGGAAAAGCTATAGATACATGTGGAATATTGGGGCATATAAAAATAATTAAATGAGATGTATTTAATAATTACACTCAGAAGACAGCCCAGATTTTTCACCCTTCTTCAGAAAGAAAGGCTAATTCCATGCCTTCTGTTACAAGAGTAAGGGATGAAGAACCAATTGGGAAATAAAGACTTGGCAGAAGCGGAGCATGCCACGTGGTAGACAGCAGAAAGTGGGGTATTCCTACAGGGGGGCGTGAAGTGATGTTGAACATATGCTATTCATTCAGGAAGTCCCATAGTATGCTATTCAGGAGCTGTACCATCAAGAAACCTTTCAATTTAAATAAACATTGGTCCAGATGGAATAGGTAGAGAAATAAAGTCTGAATTAAATCTGTCAAGGCAGAGGGTGCTAGTGCCTCAGCCAGTCCTATTTCCAGCTGTCAGCATCAGAGTTCTTTTGCTCAAGGACCTTCACTGTCTGCTGGAATCTGCTCTGCTACACCAGAGTTAGGAGAATGAACAGACATTTGAAGAATAGTCCTTGAAAAATAACTGATGAGAAATGACGGCGCAATACCCCAGCTCCTCCACCCTGCCAGGGAGAGAGCTCTGAGGTTGGTCTTGTGCTGGAACCCAGAGTTCTAATTGTTCATAACGTCAACTGGCTTGATAACCCAGAACAAGCATTGGCCTTCTTTTTTTTTAACCTATTTATTTATTTATTCATTCATTCATTTTTAATTTTTGAGACAGAGACTCACTTTGTTGCCTCCAGTAGAGTGCTGTGGTGCCATGGCTCACAGCAACCTTAGAGTCTTGGGCTCAAGCTATTCTCTTGCCTCAGAACTCCTAAATAGCTGGGACTACAGGCACTGGCCACAACGCCTTATTATTTTTAGCGAAAGGGTGGTCACTCTAGCTCAGGCTGGTCTCCAACTTGTGAGGTCAGGTGATCCACCCGCCTTGGCCTCCCAGAGTGCTGGGATCCCGTGTAAGCCACCACGCCTGGCATTTATTTATTGAGACCAAGTCCCACTCTGCTGCCTTAGGTAGAGTGCTGTGGCATCATTGTAGCTCATAGCAAACTCCAACTACTGGGTTCAAGTGATCCTCTTGCCTCAGCCTCCCAAATACCTGGGATTACAGGTATGTACCACTTGATTAGTTTTTTCTATTTTTAGCAGTGGGAGGGGGGGTCTGACTCTTGCTCAGGCTGGTCTCGAACTCTTGAGCTCAAGAAATCTACCCAGCTTGGCTTCCCAGTGTGCTAGGACTACAGACATCAGCCACCTCACCTGGTCCAATCATTAGCCTTCTATTCCTTGCTTCTCTTCCTTGCTCACTAACAATATTTCTTGAGAAACCAAACAAATTACTTACTCTGAAATGCTTGTCTCATAGGGTCTGTTTTTAGTAAAATCCAAATTAAGAATATATAAATAAACATATTTTTATTCCGGTAAAATATACATAACATTTATCATTTCAATCATCTTTAAGTGTACAATTCAGTAGCATTAGTTCATTCACACTTTGGGGCAACCATCACCACTACCCATCTCTGCGACTGTTTCATCACCCAAACAGAAACAAGAACTCTCTATTCCCCCTTCCCAGCCCCTGTTGTCCGCCATTCTACTTTCCTTCTTTATTAATTTGACTATTTATTCTAGGTACCTCATGTAAGTGGAATCATGCCAAATGGTTTTTATTGTTCCTGGCTTATTTCACATAGCATCATATATTCAAAGTTCACCTACATGAAAACAGCTATTACAATTTCATCTCTTTTTAAAGCTGAATAATATATGGTATGTATAAACCACATTTTGTTCATTCATTCATTCATTCATTGGTAGACTTTTGGGTTGTTTCCACATTCTGGCTATTGTAAATAATGCTGCCATAAACAGTGAACCAGTTCAACTTTCTGCTTTCAGTTTTTTGCAGTATATATTCAGAAGTGGAATTGCTATGTAATATGGTATTTCTATGTTTAGTATTTTAAGAAACCACTCTACTATTTTCAATAGTGACTGCATTATTTTATATTCCCACCAGCCATGCACAAGCATTCCAATTTCTCCATCTTCCTGTCAAGATTTATTATTTTCTAGGTTTTTGTCTCGTTTTGTTTTGGGATTTTATCAGGGGCATAAAGTGATATATCACTGTAGTTTATATTTGCATTTTCTTAATTATTAATATGAGTTTCTTTTCATGTGCTTATCACCATTTGTATATATTCTTTGGAGAAATGTTGATTCAAGCTTTTGTCCTTTTCCTCTTTCTCTCTCTTTCTTACTTTTTCTTTCTTTCTTTTTTTTTTGACTGAATCTCACTCTGTCACCAGAGCTAGGAGTGTTGTATTGTCAACCTAGCTCTCAAATCCTGGGTTTGAGTGATCTTCCTGCCTCTGCCTCCCAAGTAGATGGGACGATGGGCACCCCCCACGCCAACACCCAGTACCTAGATAATTTTTTTCTATTTTTAGTACAGAAGGGGTTTTGCTCTTGCTCAGGCTAGTTTAGAACTTTGAGTTTAGGGGATCTTTCCACCTGGGCCTCTGAGAATGCCAAGATTACAGGCCCCAGACACCACACTCAGCCCTTCTATCCATTTTTCAATTATATTATTTAGTGTATTTTTTTAATTGTTGAGTTGCAATCATTCTTTATATATTCTAGATGTTAACCGATTATCAGATATGTGGTTTGCAAATATCCTTTCCCATTCTGTGAGTTTGCTTTTTCATTCTTCAAATAATGACCTTTAATCCACAGAAATTTTTAATTTTGATGAAGTCTAATTTATCTATTTGTGTTTTGTTGTTGTTGTTTTGACACGGAGTGTTATTCTCAGCCCTCTGAAAAGTGCTGCAGAGTCATAGCTCACAGCAACACCTGAGCTCAAGCGATCCACCCTCTTGGCCTCCCAGAGTGCTGGGATTACAGGCATGAGCATCTGCCCATCTATTTGCTTTTACTGCCTATGCTTTTTTTTTTTTTTTTTGCGAGGGCTGGGTTTGAACCTGCCACCTCTGGCATATGGGGCCAGCGCCCTACTCCTTTGAGCCATAGGTGCCACCTCTGCCTATGCTTTTGATGTCATATGCAAAAAATCATTGCAAATCCAATGTCATGAAGCTTTTTCTCTATGTTTTCTTTTTTTGTTTTTTGAGGCAGAGTCTTGCTTTGTTGCTCTGGGTAGAGTGCAGTGGTGTCATAATAGATCACTGCAACCTCAAGCTCCTGGGTTCAAGTGATCCTCCTGCCTCAGCCTCCTAAGTAGTTGAGATTTCACACACGTACCATGATGCCTGGATAAGTTTTTTTTTCTTCTTTTAGTAAAGACAGGGTCTCGCTCTTCTCTTGCTCAGACTGGTCTTGGACCTCTGAGCACAAACAATCTTCCCGCCTCAGCCTCCCAGAGCGTGTTGCCTTTTAAGAGTTTCATAGAGGGCTTTGTTACATACAGGGCTTTGATCCATTTTGAGTTAATGTTTGTATATGGTGTAAGGTAAGGATCCAATTTCATTCTCTTTCATGTAGCAAAATAAATACATTTTAAAATAAAATAAAGCCTCAGTTATTACCACATGAATCATTTTGGTAAGGGCAATATTTTATTTTTTGAATAGTCTTCTTAAATTCATATATAAATTATAGATTTCTGGCAAATGACCCAAGCCGTATGGAAATGCTAACACAGTGACAAGTAAAGAGTGATAATTCCAAAATCTGCAGAGATTAAACTGTGAGATCTGACTACACACGTAGATAATTTTAACTGCTATATCACCTACCTGACTTGCGAGGAGCAAATTGAATATAACATTTAAAAGATAAGAATACCCTTCATAAAGGTTATGAGAAAGCCAAAAATTATATTACATGTATTCTCAGATTAAAATTGACTTAATAACAGTTGCAGATCAATTAGAACATACATATCTGTAGTTATAACCTGTTTCATCCCATTACATACAAAAATGTACCTAATTTTATACCAAATGTAACTATTTCTTGCTACCAACAAAATTGTTTTTAAACACCTAAATGCCTATTTGCTCAGTTATTATGCCCAAGAAAAATATTTCTCAGAAATGTAAGCAACATAAGGGAGGGAAAGGAATAGGCAAAATTTTGCTCTGAGGTCTAGTTAACAATACATCCCAAACCATTTTTAACCTCAAATCATTCCAGGGTTCTATGAGAAACCTATAAAGACACATTTCAATTTTTAGAACTTTGGGGAAAGAGCATTAGAAAATGAGTCTGATTTTTAAAATCTTGAAGAAGAAAACCAAAAAAGCTTGTAAAGCTTTGATTCTTAGCTTCAAATATTAGAATTTTTTAAAGCCTAAAGGTATCTTATGAAAAATCAGTATTATAATGAGTCACTAGGGGGGGAATAACAATTTTTTGTAATAAGGTAAAGGCCAGGGGTGAACCTTTCAGTATCCCACATTTCTAGTTTAACTACAGTTGTCTCCACATTAACTTTGCTCTTCGACCTAATGTGTAAAAACTGAGGTTTCCTGCAAAGGAAATAAAAGAACCAGCGCCAAGAGCAATTCACTTCTAAAACATTTTTCCTATATTACATATCCAATTAAGAAAGAAGAATTCCCCTCGATTATCAGATTCCTTGGCTTTTGCTAGAATTGCTTCTTGTCCAGAAATGCTTTGTGTGTGAATGAACCTGGAAAATCCTCCTTTCCGTAGGTAATCATTAACCAGCAAATCAAATCGGTATCATGTACAATTAGATTACGTTGACCCTTCCTCCCCAGAACTACAGTAAGAGGAAAAAAAAGAGAGAAAAAACAATTAAAAAACAAATGAGGCTCGGCACCTGTGGCTCAGCGGGCTAAGGTGCCAGCCATGTAAACCTGAGCTGGCGGGTTCGAATCCAGGCCGGGGCCCACCAAACAACAATGACGGTTGCAACCAAAAAATGGCCGGGCGTTGTGGCAGGCACCTGTGGTCCCAGCTACTTGGGAGGCGGAGGCAGGAGACTCACTTGAGCCCAGGAATTGGAGGTTGCTGTGAGCTGTAATGCCACAACACTCTACCCAGAGTGTCAGCTTGAGGCTCTGTGTCAAAAAAAAAAAAAAATGAAATTTCTTTAGATTTTTCAAGGACTAAATACTTTTGGCTTTCTTTCTTCAACTTTTCTAAGAAGTAGCCCGAATGATTGTTGAATTAAATATTACATTATTTTTAGAAAATACAGTAATAAACTGTCTCGGAGATCCTATCCCTCCACCCCCAATTAATAATAAATTGATGAAAGGCAGAAAAACAAAACAAAAAGTCAATAATAAGCATACTAAGGAACACATATTTCTTAGATATTCTATTTATCATATGCCCAGCAATGTCACCATCGTTTCACATTTTGTTAGCTGAATTTGGCTTGAAGGTTCCTATGGTCTAGCTCAACTTCAACACCTGCTGGTAATCGTGGCAAACACTTTGCTAACATGTTAAGAAAACAAAGAGCATTCCTTGCCTGCAGCTCTCATCTTTCCCCTTTCTATTATGGGAGGTGTTGTCTGTCCGGTGGAAGAGCAAGCAGCCAGGATCCTTGACTCCCCTTATCCCCCGACACCAGTTCCATGGCTAGTTTTAGGAAGCAGTAACCAACGCTTGATTAATCATAGCATCAGAATTAGTTGCCCGGAAAACAGACGTGGGAGGCTGAAGGACCAACCTTTTTGAATTCTGAGTCATCTCCTGGAATGGCATACAGTGTAAATATGTTCACACCCATCCAACTTATCTCGACCTCTGGAAAGTATCTTGAATAAACTTGGCATTTCACTGCCTTGGCCCTCCAGTTTTCCTTCCCAGAAACAACCTTAAAGAATCAGACATAGTTACTAAGAACTTGGAACCACTGGAGAGTTTTAAAGAAAGGCCTATGCTTCTGTACTCCATCCCATTTTATCATTTGAAGATGTGTATAGCAAGCTCCAATCTAGAGTCTTCTTCAGCCTGTCCAGCTGGATTGCAAAATATAGATACGTTTCCTAGTAAGGAACTGAAATGCTCGCGGCTGGCACTGATAGCTATTCTCCATTATTGGTGCACATACGTCTACTGTGAACTCACCATAGTCCTTTCCCCTTATGGTGTCAACCCTCTGTACTTCGTTTCTGGACCATCTTTGTGCAGCAGAAGCTAGCATGTGCTCAAGGAATAAAATTCATTATAACAGATGTTCATGGGGGTGAGTAAAATAATTTAAGCGGTCAGAATTATATTAAAAGCAAAGTATGTGTGACATTTCTCATTATTCTAAAGTTGCTTTCTCCATTGAGTTTATCGATGTCAATTTAAATATATATGTAAATGTACTTAGCCAACATTTCTATTAGATATAACTCTTTAGTATTACAATCTCAGTCCTAAGAGATATTTGCAGAAAAAAAAAGGAGAGGGGGGATAGATCCATGAAATTGTACAATAATTAATAATAGAACAAGGACTAGAACATATTTCCTTACCTACATTTGCTTCTTAACACATACTAATCAAGGTAACCCATAACCCAAGATAAAATAAAACTAAATACCTCCACTCAAGGGACATGGACTATTATCCACTAGTGAGATTTTATTTTTGGAATTCAACATTATCCTCTGCCAATACTATGACATTTCTTTGCATTTGATAGTTGGGTCCAGTTATCTTAGCCAGTGTTTTCGTTGTGTGTCTATACAATGGCAGCCTACTGAACATCATTGTTACACTGGAGCTTCTTACAGGGTTGTATTTGAATACAGGATAAGTCCATCTCCTTTTCTGTACAGGGTCTCCTTGTTGGAAAACCTTACAACATAAAGCTCAGTTTCCTCAGCAACACTTTCTCTAGTGTGGGCTCAAATGACAATGCTAGAGAAGGGTTCACTGTACTACTTACCAACTCATTTTGAGAACGGAATATAAAACACTCCAGACCTCATGTGACTATATCATGGAAATGAAAGCAAAACTTGAAGTTTAAATTACTGTCATATTAAAAAGCTGGGATGGCTTGGTGCCTGTGGCTCAAGCAGCTAAGGTGCCAGGCACATACACCAGAACTGGCTGGTTCGAATCCAGCCCAGGTCTGCCAAACAACAATGACAACTACAACCAAAAAATAGCCAGGAGTTGTGGGGGGCACCTGTGGTCCTAGCTACTTGGGAGGCTGAGGGAAGAGAATCGCTTAAGCCCAGGAGCTGGAGGTTGCTGTGAGCTGTGATGCCACAGCACTCTACTCAGGGTGACAGCTTGAGGCCCTGTCTCAAAGAAACAAACAAACAACAACAACAAAAAAAGCTGGGCTAAGTGAGGTCAGTAGAGCTCTTTCAAGATCATGAACACCAACTTTTACTTTCTATGATGTTTTAAGAAAGGTCTTACAGACACAAAGATGAGGCATACCTTTAGAGATTTATTTTACATATTTGCTCAATGATATTTCTCCCTTTTAGAAGAGCTTCTTACTTATTATTATTATCATATTCCAACCTTCTTCCTCAGGGTAGTTTAAGAAGGTTTTAAATAATCCAGGGTGGTGCCTGTGGCTCAATGAGTAGTGTGCCGGCCCCGGCCAGAAATAAAAAAACCTGCAAAAATATATATATATAATAAATAATCTATACAACAGCTCATTTCATGTAAAAGAAAAGAGGAATCCAGACCCAGAACTTAATGGCCTTTGTTTGGATTTCTGAAAGAGTCAGGTTATAGTCCAAATTTGTAATGAGCTTTGTAAGTCCAATATGAAATTTCTTTTTTTTTTTTTATTTTAAATACGTTGCTCAGGTAAGTATTCTCCCTTCTTTAATTAGTGACTAGAGAACTATATCTGGCTGGTCATTTACATTTCTTGTTAGATAAAAATGCAAGAATTTGGCTCTCCCCAGTGAGTCAGTCTATAATGTTTACTGAGTAAACAGCTGCAGCTGTCAAAGTAGGAGAATGAGGAAACAGAGTAGATATAAGAGATCAGCACTTCTGGGCAGTCTCATTGAAAAAATGGAAATGGATACTTTTTGCTTTATCTGAACTGCCAAAAGTCACAACCTAGCAAATAAGTTCGTAATGTTATACTACACAAATTAATATCTGCCTATATTTCGTTATTGGAGTACCTGGGCTGTATTAAGAAAAGAAAAATATCTTTGAACAGAGTGAGATGTAAAAAAAATACTTGTTATCCTACATAGTAAAAGTGAAGGAGAGACATGGTTATGTGGGAGAAGGAGGGAAGCCTAGATAGGAGCAAGGGTCTGAGTTAGGGCTCTGAGACGGGTGAGAATATGTAAAGAATGAATAGTTTGATGGAGAAAGGAGATTGTGAATTTGCCTTTCAGTGTTTGGCATTATTAACTCTAATTTAATCCGCTATATACTGAGTTCCTACCACGTAACCTTCATCTTGCTGATCATCATACGATTGCAAACATCATTACTCAAGGATCACTTGAGCTCAGAAGTTTGAAGTTGCAGTGAGCTACTATGATGACAACTCACTTTTGTACACAGAACAAGACCCTGTCTTAAAATAAAAAGATTAGGAATTCCAAGTAAATACCCTCCTTTCCAAATCCATTCTTGTCATCCCTAGCCACACACTGAAATAACCTAAGCACCATCTCACTTTATCACGGAAGGGAGTCTTCTTTAAGTTCAGAGTGCCGCAAGCTGGTGTGACTGTTTGCTGCTCAGGCTTTCTGCACAGAATCCCAGAGAGGGACCAATTAGCCTTTTTGTTTGAACTTCAGATCTTCTATTCTAACCCACAGAGATTTGAGAGAGCTTTCTTTAGTGTGTTGCTTTGACCATTCTCCTCTGTTCTATCTACAAATGTGAGACTTGAGCTTTAGATTCCCACAGTATACTCCCAGGTTATCCTCATCTCAATGAGGAACATCCCTTAAACCAGAGGTCCTCAAACTTGTTAAACAGGGGGCCAGTTCACTGCCCCTCAGACAGTTGGCGGGCCAGAGTATAGTTTAAAGAAAAACTATAAACAAATTCCTATGCACACTGCACATATCTTATTTTGAAGTAAAAAAACAAAACAGGAACAAATGCAATATTTAAAATGAGGAACAGGCTCGGCACCTGTGGCTCAATGGGCTAAGGTGCCAGCCACGTACACCTGAGCTGGTAGGTTCAAATCCAGCCCAGGCCAGCCGAACAACAACGGTGGCTACAACCTAAAATAATAATAATAATAATAATAAAATGAAGAACAAATAAAGTTAAATCAATAAACTTACCAGTATTTCAATGGGAACTATGGACCTGCTTTTGGCTAATGCGATGGTCAATGTCCGGTGCCATATTTGTCACTGCTAGTTGTAACAAGTGATGCAAGTGTGCATCAGTTAATCTAGATCTGGTTGAAGATTTCAGATGTTTCACTCTGGAAAAAGTCTGTTCATAGACATAAGTGCTGCCAAAGATGGTTGCCATTTTGAGTGCATATTTCCTGAGATTAGGATATGTCTCAGATGGGAGAGATGCATAGAAATTAAGAAGGCTGCATGACTTGAATGCATCTTTCAGAGAGTCACAATTCTTCAGTTAGTCCAGTTCGTTTGGTAAATTGTATCCACATTTTTTTTTATTTCAAGATACTTTATTCTTAAAATAGGTCACAGCACTAAGCTTTTGGCCCATTCTGCCACTGTACGAGCTATAAATGCTTACTGAGCAGCGGAGGGGTGCTC